>CBVK0101625291.1:0-29465 GCA_900067695.1 Picea abies | reverse complement strand
TGATTTCATCTTTATCTTCATCTCCTATAAATTTAGGTATTTCCATTGATCCTTAATTGAGGTCTAATCCCAACCCTCAAATAAAAACCTCAATATATTAAGGGTACATATCTCAAATAGTTGTAATCCTTGTCCCAATATTCTCTTTTATGTGTTATCTTTCCAATGGATTTTGAATTAGCTCAATCTAACATTCCAATCAAAAGTTATGATAGTTTTAAGTGAACATACCTTTGAAACCCTGATTTGGAGTTTGTCCTCCTGACCGACCTTACTTATGATGTATCTCTAAAATTTCATCCCTTCTCAGTATAAAATTGAGACCTGTAGTACTATGAAATTTCTTCTCTACAATTCCATGGGTCTGACCAAAATTGGATGTGCCAAGTGGAAGTTATGATCACTTCCCCACACCTTGCTGATTTTTGGCCTTTCTGGTAGATAACACTTGTATAGCGTGCCCCATGCACAATAATTAATATAAAATTTTAAAAATTGGACCATAAATACTATGGCATGTCCCATGTTCAATTCAACTATTCTCACTCAATTTGAATTCTCTATGAATAAGTTATGGCTATTTTACCCAGAACACCTGTTTGAGACTAGTCAATAGGACTAGTCAACGTGTATCTACACAATTAGGATGACCCAGATGATGAAATTTTTATCAAAAATATATTGATAATTTATATGAATATCATCCAATTTCAGGGTCTGAAATGTTACAGAATTTTTTTTAAAGTGAAAATTCCACTATGACTAAATTCATGATGATTCCATAACCCTATTTTACACAGGATATATATATCGAATTATAAGGCCTCAGGAGATGAGATTTGAACCCCACATACATTTATCCATATAATAAATATTCTCCAAGGGGTTCCTTCTGAAAATATGTAGAAAACAAGTTATAGAAAAAATTCCAAGGTGTCTCAGATGTAACAGCAAAACCCTAGGGACTTGAGCTCTGATACCAAATGTTATGATACAAAATGATCAAAATATCAAAAAAATATAGAAGTACACACAATGTACATAATTTCAATGTGAAGCACAAATCCAATATAGATAAGTTACAAAATAAATCCTTAAAGAATAGAGGAACCCCCTCCAAATAACCAAATACCTTTTATAATTCACAATTCACCTCTCAATAATGAATACACGATGTCTTATATATAGCTATTCACACTTTCACATGAGGCCCCTTTATCACTAGGACAACCCTATTACATATGTATTTACACATTACATGTACATTATGCCCATATATTCCCCCCCCCATGGGGTCATATCACATACATTTAGCCATATATATACCCCCACTAGGTCATAACATACCTCCCGACCCCTCTATAAGGATTCTCTTATACTCTATGAAAGTAAACTAGTGATCCATTTTGGTGCTAGCAGGGCTGAGTACTGATTAATCAGAATGGAATATAAGAAATATTTTATAAAGGTGACTCTACCAGCCAGGTTTAACCAGTGAGTTCCCCAATGAGTCAATTTATGATTTATACTCTCAACCACGAGTATCCATTCCTTATAATATGATTTTTTTAGAGAGATTGGGATACCCAAATATCGAAAGGAGGCATATTTTTGAATAATAGGAAAGTGATAATTTCTCGAAATAGTGCCCATCACATAAGGGGAAGTGTTCCATCCCATTATTTAAATTTTTCTATGATTGAAATCACCCCTTGAGATATCAAGAAAGGAGTCGAGTACTTTTTAAAACCTTGTAGAAATGAGCAACGAAGCACCACCCAATAAAAGAGTATGATTAACAAATTATGAGTTTTTAAGGTTTGTAACACCTCTGGCTATTTGAGGACCTGGGATATTTCCAACAAGCCTTTCGTTTTCTAATTTTTTTCTTAATCCTTCTGTCATTATGATATATAGGAGAGGAGAAAGAGGGAATCCATGGGGTAGACCTCTGTTGAGGTGAAATAATTATGTTGGCCTTCCATTCACCAAAGGAGATATCAAAGTGATCCAGGTGGATATCAGTGGCCACCCACCTATTCCAACTGGATCATCTTGGCAATTTTTAGTTTGGCAGTTTTTTCCTAGTTTTTGGGTCTTGAACTTCGAGGCCCATTTTGAGGCCCTAAACAATGTTTTTAGGGATCACCATAATCAAACTATAGATGGATTATATTTTGATGACATAATGTGTATTCATCGGATAGACATATCCAATGGGATATTGTGTGCCTAAAACGAAGATTGCATGCAAAAGTTACGACCCCGTGAAGTTAATGTACCAACTTACCCCAACAGGGTCCACATTAATTTTGGTTCTTCATCTCCTAGGGTTAGGGTTTTGGATATATAGGGTTTAGGAATTCATGTTTATTTAAAAAATGATTTCAGAGCCTCATTGTACTCATCCTCTTGTGAATGAGTGCAATCATCACATCTCTTCTCAGAGATAAGGTGCCACCATTCTAGCAATCTTGTTTTTAGTATGCATTTTACAGTTCATCATATTTATTTATTAAATAGAAGACAATTGTACTGTATCTCTGTTATTGTTCATTGTGTCTCTCTATTAATAATAATAATAATAATAATCTGTGTTCATTTCACCCTGCTCATAAAATTGGGATCAGTGGTATATGAGTGGCCCACTCCTTGTCGTTCTTAGTGCATGTCCCCAACGAGGTCAGGGTACAAAGAGTTGGGTCTCTTGATTATTTCTATTGTGTACAAGAGATCTTTCATGCCCTAGAAACCTTCCATGGTGGGAGAAAAGAAATATGATGGGACATGAGATACTTTCAAACTGTTGCTCGAGGAATCCCTCATGCAACAAAGGAATGAGATGATGGATAGTTTTTCACAAATACTTCGATGACTACCAACAAGTGACACATATTCCTCGAGAGGAGGCATTTCCCCCTTCAAGGTACATATCAACTCGATATTCCTATATTTGAAGGTCAGATAGACAAAAATGTTGTAGACAAATGGTTGAATCTGTTAAAAGGGTATTGTTCTGTCCATAGCTGTTCGAATAGAAAAAATATTACTTTTGTTCTCCTCAAAGCCACCCCCCATGTTAAATATTGGTGGGAGACTTTCTGTGAGCAAAAGGAAATAGAGGAACCCTCATTATTTGTAGTCACAGTCACCTGGGAGTCCTTCAGGGATGATATTAAGGAAAAATATTATCCTTGTTTTAAGTAACGAAGACTTGTATACAAAATGGACTACACTACGATAAGAGAGGGACCAAGAAGTCCCAGAGTTCACAAATATCTTCCATACCTTGCGCACCAAGATGGGTATCAAATATTTTGAGCGAAATCTCATGCTCAAGTACCATAGTAGTCTACATAGATAGATCTAGGAATAAATGGATTTTATGGAAATCTCGTCCTTGGGCATGACCTATTGATATGTTGTCAAAATCGAGAATAAGCTTAAGAAAAAGTCACGGTAGTTTGAGTCTTGGAACCCCTAAAAAAAAAAGCAAGGAAATCGCCCAACCCACAAAACAAAGGGTAGAGAAAATATATAAGACCTCAGGACAACCAATCTAAGTCCCAAACAAATAAAGACAATGGAAAGATGAAGAAAGATATCAGAAAGTGGTGCATATTTCATAAGAGCCCCTGGCATAACATTGTCGATTGTCGCTCAAAGTAGTCATTGGTGGCTAAGGTGAAAGCCTCTAAATCATATGCGGGTTCTCATTTCGAGTTAGAAATAGAAGAGGGGAGACAAATCATTATTATAGAACCCAGTGCCATTGTTGATACCACCAAGATCCGACCCAATGAACTTGATGAGCCAAAGGAAGGTGAATTCCTCTTTCATTCACAAATGTCGGTGAAAGGCACCCTGATGAACTTCATCATTGATAGTGGTAGCCATAATAAATTCATCTTAGAATTTTTTTTCAAGTGACTATCCTTGCTGACAATGTCACCCCTGTAACCCTATACCATCGGATGGCTATGCCAAGGATGTGATCTTTGTGTCAGCCAATAGTGTCTCTTGGCACAGGGGAAGACCCAAGGTTCAACACTTAACAACGAACCAACAAAACCCTAACTACCATCCCTTTTGGAAACACCTGTGAAGCAGGAGAAGTCTCACTTGAGGTAGAAGTAGGGGGGGTTACAGGACATAGGTGTCTGTAACCAGGATGAGACACAATTCTCTGATGAGAGCACTTCGCAGAATATTTTGTTAATGCTTCGAAAGTGAACATGCATTAGTTTATTAACCTAATTAACATTGCAGAGCATAATCAAAGACAGATAAGGGTAGTAACAACAAGTGATTATGTACCCTTAGCACTTAGCACTTAGCATTTTGATTTAAGTCTACAATTAATTTACCTTTTAACATAAGTAAAGTACTTAAGCAAAAAAAATTATACTCATTACACATCATAATCAAAGAACTAAGCAAATGCATAACAAAAATGACACTGCACAAAGAAATCCATGAGACACCAGATATAAGTGGTTCGCCCCAGGGTGGGGCTACATCCAAAATCCACTTCGCCTCCTTATTATTCACCAAAATCTTACATCCAGTCACTCCTGTGCACTAAGACACAGATTCGAACTTCACACAAGACATGAGATATGCACACTAAGCACTAGATCCTCCTTCTTTACCTTCCAAAAATAGGTCAAATGCATAGAGAAAAAATATCTTATCATGACACTTATCACCTTCTACAAAATCACAGTCAAGCACAAAGCCTCGACCACATACATTCCTTCACACATAGCACTAATTTATTCTACAATACATTCCACTTTATTTATACTTTACAAAATCTTACAATAAGGCCTAAAAATGGGGAAACACTAGATCCTCCTTCTTTACCTTCCAAAAATAGGTCAAATGCATAGAGAAAAAATATCTTATCATGACACTTAGCACCTTCTACAAAATCACAGTCGAGCACAAAGCCTCGACCACATACATTCCTTCACACATAGCACTACTTGCTTCTACAATACATTCCTCTTTATTTATACTTTACAAAATCTTACAATAAGGCCTAAAAATGGGGAAAACCCATGGGCCGACATCCCATAAACTCGTTACAAAACTCGAGGACCCCTTACTGGGTCCACATAACCCTCAAAATAGGTCAGATCCACGATCTCAACTCCTCTTGGGAGATCCTACTTCGACCAACATGTCGAATTCCAAAAGTGGGGAAAAATTTCAAAACTGACTAAACTTTTCCCAAAACTTGGTCGAGGGCCAAAAGGCCCCCAACACTCACAGGTGACTCATCCCAAGTCATTTAAGTCCAGACAATGCTGCTTCAAAATCCTCGAGATTAAATCATGTTTCCTTGACTTGCTACCTCTCCTGAACCTCCTGCAAATTGATATCCTCGATTGTCTCCTCTGTAACAGGCCTTTCCAGGAGTTGTTCTACTACTGCAACTACTTGATCTAGATGCTAACCCTGGCCATCGATCTCCTCGAACACCTTGAAAGATTCATCCTGCACAGGTTGTAACTTTTGTGTTACTTCCATCACCTTACCCTGGAGGGTAATGGTCTGCTACTTTACTGTGCATTTCTCCTCGGATCTCTTCATCCTTTACACTACGGTGAGCATATTCATATGCCCTTGTAATGAAAATGATTGCTTCTGCGCCTCTTGTAACTGAGCCTCTAGCTTCTTTAACTCTAGATCCTTGGCAAGGTGTTCATATATTTGGGTGCTTTTATCACTGAAATGTTTACATGCTGAGGTGAGGGATTTTATACTTGCTACTGTGTTTTTGGCGGACTCCTCCCTCTGGTCACGCACCTCCTGCGGGGTGCTCGTCACTGTTCAGGCCTCTAGTTCAACTATCCTAGCCTGAAACTGCTTGAGGTTTTCTGCGAGATTTGCTACTTGATATTCGACAAGCTTTTGAACCTCTTGTACCAAGCCTAGAACAAAGCGACATGCTTTTCTTACTGCTTCTTTGACCAGGGCCTGCTCTATGAGAAGTTGGTCTTTTTCTTTTGTAGATGGGCTTCACCAGCTTTCTTTTCCTCCTGAATCTCTTCTTTCTCACTTTCATAGGTAGCTACACTGTCCCATGTTGTTCAAAACTATACTAAGAATTCAATTTTCTCCTTTTTCAAGGCTTTTGTAGCCTTCTCCTTCTCTTCCCGAGCTCTCTAGAACCAAGCTTCTTTTGCATTAGCAAGCCTTCTTAGATGGGATTCTCTTTCGGTGATCATTTCTCTTTGTTCTCTTCTGTATTCCTTCAAACCTGCCTCCAATACTTCGACCTGTTCTGGAGGTATTCCTTTAAGGTTAACCTCAACATCCAAGTTGGGGATATCCTGTAGTGATGCGGGGGTGGGGACATTGATGCTATATTGGGGGAGGGTGATGCAAATCCCTGGTTCATGAGAATATTTTTCATGATTTATTACTACATTGTCTTTCTTGAAGGAAGGCATTACTCTCCCTACCCCTAAAGATAGATATGTGACTGTTGAACATGGCTTTTTATGAAACTTGTGTGAATACATTTAATGAATGTTGTAATGTATTTATCTGTAAAAGTAAAATTTTACCATGTTTTGATCTTAATGTTGCTCATACTGATGCCATTAGACTTTAGGCAATTTGAGTAACCTTATTTGTGTGAATGATGAGGTAAAAATATTATGTTTTAGAGATTCATTTCATGATATTTATGATGACTTAGATAAATGTGGGTTCATGTTTCTAATCAAGGATCCAAGTGTTACATACACGAGAATAAGGATACTAACTCTAAACCTATCACTCTTCTCCTTGGGAGAAATAAAATACCTTCATCTAGAAGATCTTAAGTAATTATTGAGTTGAGATATTTGAAACATTTGAGATAGATTTGACATGTGAAATGAATCCTTATATTTATGTTAATTTGGCTATGCACCCATGCCTAAATGATGTTGAATTAGAAAGGTGTTAGTGACAAATTGTTAATGACTAGATCTAATTGAATTTAGATCTATAACTTGTTTTGGTTACCTAGATACATTCTCATCTAGAATTTGCATTCAAATATTTGAAGCTTGAAATTTTGTTGTTTGTTGTAATGTAAAACTATGTTAGAGTAATAAAGAGGAATGTTTTCTATTGTAGATGGTGTTGCATTGTTGAAATTTTATTTTTGTATCACTACCAACATAGTTACCAACTTAAGGAGAACTTTCTACAGTTCTCATTTTTTTCAGAGTGACTATTTTTACCCCTAAATCAAAAAGTGATGCTTCCAGTAGCAGCCTTTTTTGTTCAGTGGTTAAAATTTAGACTCATTCAGACCCATTGTGTTGACAATTGATGTCATTGTGGACAAAGACTTTAAAATTGACCCTTAAATCGAAAAGCGATGCTACCAATAGCACCAAGTTTTTTTTGGAGTTAAGATTCTAACTTAAATGAAATTGTAGCATCGACAATGACTATCATCTTCGATAAACAAGTCAAATTTGACTCCTAAATCATTCATTAAAAATTATTTTTATAATTTTTTAAAATTTACATTAAAAAATAAAGAAATTAAAAAATATATATCCAGGATTTTTGTTTTTTAAACCATTTTTTAAAGAAAAAATGTAACCCCTTTTTTTGAAAAATTAAAAACTAAAAAACCTACCAAAAACAAAACAATTACAAACTTTTATTTTTTTAAGTTAAAACAATAAAAAATTTCAAAGAAAAATAAAATAAAACTAAAAAAAATCAAAACTAAAAAAAATTTAAATATATGTAAAAAATAAAGGAAAATTTGGAAAAATAAAAATAAATAGAAAAAACCAAATTTATTTTAAAAAATTCAAAAAAATGTAAAAAAATAAAAAATATTAAAAAAAATAAAAAAATTCTAAATAAAAAACTTAATATAATAATAATAATCTATTTTTAAGGTCATGGCCAAGCCACACACCAAATTGGTGTATGAGACCCCCTTGTTTGTGGGACAAGGGACCCCCTCCCTACAGTGATTTGAGTGCTAAAGTCTACAAAGGTAGACATACCTACCCTCCTTCCTCTTCATGTATAATTTCTATAATGATTGTCCTTCATAGTGAGCAAAATTATATTTTTCTATTAACACTGTAAATTGTCTAATGCATATTGCATTCTGGATTGCAATGTTCCTTGGTTGTGAATTGTATTCAGAGGTATTTGCCAAAGGCTTGTCTTGGTATTTTACATGACCGTTGAAAGTGAGGGTGGCTCCAACCACTAATTACAACACAAAAATTGGAGATCATAACACAATTGTGGAAGAAAAATTCCTTTCATAAATCCAAGATAAGATGCACATAAAACCTTATATGCTTACATAATTGAAAACCTTTTATCCTCTTACCATACTCCAGTATACTAAAATGGTAGCTTGGAAAACAAGTTTGTTAATGCTACTACACATACTCTGAAAGAAAGAAGCCAAAAGAATCTTTGTACGGTGATTCAAAAGATTACAGGAAAGTAAGTATTCATTACAAATCTACTCTCCAGGTCAAGCTAGATGATCAAGGACCACTACTAATCTATCCAAACAACAATGGTTGGTCCAATCAAAACCAAAAGGCTTGCAATTTTTCTCTTCTGAAGTAATTCAAATCACGGGGACACATATATCATGATCTTTTGCAATCTAAGAAATGTAGTTTAAAAAGAGAAAAGTTAAAACCTCCTCTGAGACAATCAATGGAAACCATGGATGATTGAATGTTGAAAGCTCTGCAATTATGTCCCCAATTCAGTTTTTGTGGTTGTTGTGGGTGATTGAAAGGTGTCAGACCATTTAGAGATAAACTTTAGATATGTTAAAAATGAACAGAAACATGGTGCAAGTACTTGTGGATTTAAGTTCACCAAACCTTTATTTTTTGAAACCAATCAACCTAGGATTTTGAAAGACCTGGTCTCCCAAACAAAACAAAAAATACTAAACAATTTGTGTCAACAAGCCCCATCGAAGAAATCAAAAAGAAAGAAACAATATGTAATGGATCACCAGAGAACAAGTATAATGAGGATAACTTAGAAAATGATATTTCCATTGTTGAAAAGAATTTCATGTCTGACAAATCAATTTACAAGGAGAAGAGAGCAACATGGATTATGGGGAAGTCATCCAACTTCATAGATATTTCATTCGGGAAAACGCTTTATTGTGAAGTCTAGGCAAAAAGAGCAAGAGAACAAGAAGATCGCAAAACATGCAGAATGTAATCTGGGAAAAGAGAAGATGTTGAAAATAAGAAGTTTGTCTGAAATTATGCAAACTAATGATATATAAATTATATCGAGCTTGTCGAGTTTTTCAACCTCTACTTTCTTAAATTAAATTACACCTCTATTTCCTTCATTTCATTTTGATCTAGATTTATTTTTTTAATATTTAAAAACATTATTTTATCGTATTATAAGAGCAAAGTCCTTGGTAATAGCGAACTTGGTTGTTAAAAGTGAAGTAGATAAACATTAATGAAAAATAATAATTTAATTATTTAGTGGTTTAATGGTCGGCCATTGTACCTAAAATTATACTTCCTTAAATATAAATATAAGTCATTGTGTTTGAATTTAAAAAAAAATAATAAATGTGTTAACTTTAAAAATTAAAAAAAAATTAATAGATTTATTAACTTTAAAAATTGAAAAAATTAATAAAGTTATTTAATATTTTATTTTTATAATAGAAAAGTTGAAAAAAAAAATTTTAACATAATCAATTCAAATGTAAACCACTTTAATATCTATTATAAATTGATGAAAAACTATATAGATCAATAATTTATTATTATAGAAAAAATGGTAAAAATAATAATATTATATTAAGTGAGATTTTTCTCAAAGTCCAAAAGTGGGTCAAAACTGACCAAAGTTTCCCCAAAACTTGGTCGACGGGTCTCCAACACTCACCTATGACTCGTCCCGAGTCAGTCAGGTCCGAAAAGTGCTTATTCAAACACCTCGATATTAACTCAAGTTGCCTCAAATTTCTGCCTTTCCTGAGCCTTCTGCTCAACAATCTCCTAGACTATTTGCTCTGTAACAGGCCCTTCCAGGCATTGTTCTACTGCTACAACTACTTGATCTAGTTGTGAGCCATGGCTATTGATCTCCTCGGACACTTTGTAAGATTCATCCTACACAGGTTGTAACTTTTGTGTTACTTCCATCACCTTACCCTGGAGGGTAGTGGTCTGCTACTTTACTATGCGTTTCTCCTGGGATCTCTTCATCCTTTCCATTGCGGTGAGCATATTCATCTGCCCTTGTAATGAAAATGCTTGCTTCTGCCCCTTCTGTAACTGAGCCTCTAACTTCTTTAAATCTAGATCCTTGGCGAGGTGTTCATATATCTAGGTTCTTTTATCACTGAACTGTTTACATGTCGAGGTGAGGGATTTTATACTTGCTAATGTGTTTTTGGTGGACTCCTCCCTCTAGTGACGCACCTCCTATGGGGTGCTCGTCACTGTTCAATCCTCTAGTTCAACTATCCTAGCCTGAAACTGCTTGAGGGTTTCTGCAAGATTTTCTACTTGATATTCGACAAGCTCTTGCTCTTCCTGTACCAAGCCTGGCACAACGTGACATGCTTTTCTTACTGCTTCTTTGACCAGGGCCTGCTCTATAAGAAGCTGGTCTTTTTCCTTTTGTAGATTGGCTTTGTCAGCTTTCTTTTCCTCCTAAATCTCTTCTTTCTCACTTTCATAGGTAGCTACACTATCCCATGCTTCTCATAACTGTACTAAGAATTCAATTTTCTCCTTTTGCAAGGATTTTGTAGCCTTCTCCTTCTCTTCCTAAGCTCTCTAGAACCAAGATTATTTTGCATTATCAAGCCTTCTTAGATGGGATGCTCTTTCGGCGGTCATTTTTCTTTGTTCTCTTTTGTATTCCTTCAAACCTGCCTCCAATACTTTGACTTGTTCTGGAGGTATTCCTTTATGGTTAACCTCAACATCCAAGTTGGGGATATCCTGTAGTGATGCGGGGGTGGGGAACTTGATGCTATATTAGGGGAGGGTGATGCAAATCCCTGGTTCACCCTGCAGAGTTGGTTTGTCCACTAAGTCTGTGGTCTATAATGAGGAAGGTGCAGACTATGCAGTAGGCAATGCATGGACCAAGAAAACAGCCTACTGTGGTTCCTTCAACTCCCTCTCAATCCTTTCATATAACTCCATATGTTTCTCTTCATAAATTTTATGAAACATTTCTTTAGAGGTGTCCTCCATAGCTCCTCGAACTAGACTAATGTCGTTGTCAGTGAGAGTGGCTTCCATCTATGCCTTATTGGGGTGAATTTTCTTCCTTGCTAAAGGTTTCTTCAGAGTAACTTTCTTCTTTTGTGGGGTCACTGTCACAATAGGGGGATCTTCAGGTGATTGGGTGCTATCTCTTGCGAAGGGTGATGTATCTTCTCCTCCTCCTTGCTCTTATTCTCCTTCATATCATCCTCCTTGTCCTTTTGCTTTGTCTTCTCCTCTTCCTAGTGATCTAGACCCACTATCTCCAGAGGTTTCCTCTTCTTCCTCTTCGTCAATCTCTGTGTCTTAGAATTCAATCTTCTCTTTGTGTTTTCTCTCCTTCTTCATTGCACTATACTGTCTGACATGTTCAACTCTCGTAACCATTGGGCTTCCTACAGTATCAATGTTAGATAACTCTACTTTGGTGACATGTACAATAAATTCTTTCGGCCAATCCTTTATAATCTTTTCCATATCTGCATCTGTGAGCTTATAGTATGACTACAATCTTTCCTGGTTCTCATCTCTTCGCACGGTGACATAAATGAAGTGGGGATCAGTGTGAATATTTTCTAGGAGCTGGTACTGATGTAGGGTACGTGATGTCATAGAAGGGGATGATTCAATGGCGACTTTCAACAGCTGATAATATTTGTGAAACACGACATTAGACTGCAACTGCTTCGTCATGTCATTGGTATACAACAGGGTGGAAAATTGAGCGGCCAGGGGCTCCATAGGTTCAATATCTGGGAAAGTATCTCCTTCAGGCATATTCCAAGTCACAAATGAAATCAATATGATCAACCAACTATAGTGAAAATCATATCCTAAGTCTTGGGCTTCACCGTAATCTTTTTCTAACTCGTTGATGAGGTAGTTCGCCCAGTTCATCTGCAGGCACTCCACAGACATTCCTGCAAGGTCCACCACAAACCTGGCGACTTGTGTGGGGAAATTCTTCCTCACTATATTGCAATCTATGATTTTACAAGCAAGGCGCACTATGCCATCCTATATGGAGGCTACCTTGTAACCTCGCTTCCCTTTTTCTACCTCTCCATAGGCTTCTTTGATGCGATGTTCCAAACAACGGTCTGAGGTCTTCCCTAGGTAGAATTGATGTGGGTCAGGACCCTTAATACTTAAACCTGTGATACGGTAGATCAACACGAGATCCACAGTAATTATTCTATCAAGCCATCGATATCCGCCATGATAGCACTATAGAAGGAGTTTAATGCAAGCATTAAACTGATGGTGGTGGCCAAAATGTGAAATCTTCATTACATTTAATATGGTTGACTACGAAAAATCCTTGATCCATGGCTATAGGACGAGGCAAGGTTTCCTTTGATTGTCTTCATCAAAAAAGGGTGAGGAGCTAGCGTGGCGTAGTTCTTCTGGTCTCCTAAGTTGAACTCACTGTGCTTCAACAACGTGATCTGCCCTAACTGACTCCCTACTATGTGAATTCTTTTTGAAGTGTATGAAGTGAACAAAAAGTACTGGAAATCATGAGGGATAATTTTGCAGTTAACGATGCCAGACAGAGGAGGAATATACTCAGGCATGACCGATGGTATCTACTTCGCATTATCTAGATCACTGATGTGCTTGCTTCTTTGTTCAGTTATGGGGTTGATGCGGGTGGAACGACGTTCGGTCGAAGGGGAAGCCTGCAGTACCCTAGTCAACGATGGTTGAATACCTTTGGATATAAGTCTGTCAGACATGATTTTCCTAAGAAATTCCTCGACTGACTTCTCAAAGTCATTGGGTTTGCCCAACATTCTAGTTTTTAATGAAAAATAGATAGAAAAACAGATAGGCAGGGTATACTTTCAGATAACGACAGGTAGCAGAATTCGACACTTGTATAGTTCTTGACTTAGCTCAGTTAGTCATGGGTATAAAAAAGTGGTTCCAACACCACGATCGATGAGTTAAATAAGCGGGGAGGCGCTACGTGTATTCCAACAGACATGAACTAGAGTTAAATTCTTCCATTAATGTAAATATAGTCGTTATGGCACAGTCTCAACGTCCAAAAGCAGTCTATAAACCCATAAAGAGTTTCCTAACTATTATGTAATGTAATTCTAATGGTCGGGTAGCCTCCAATGGTTATATAACTTTGCTAGGGCGAATTCCAAGTCTGCACAGACCTACTGTTCCAGCGAGGTTCAAACCCTGTGAACCTGCCTCTTGTGAGGTTTTGGTTTTTGAAGTCTTCCATCTGGTTTCCTTAAATTATTGTAGCTTTTCCAACTTGGCCTTCTTTTTATTGAGCTTCCTTTCCTTCTTTCTTGTTATCTGAGTCTCTTTAACTATTTCTGGAATCCTCTTTCCATTTTTATTCTTATCTTCCCCTAGCATAGTGGCTTCGCACGGTTGAGGTACCCTCAAAGGTTTTGAAGTTAATATCCCTTTTCTTAATACTCCCTGAGTGGGCACACTTCTCTCTTGGATAGATATGTCCTTCAAGCCTTCTTGCATTCTTTCAACCTTGATAGCTAATTCTTTTTCTTTATGTCCCTCTTGCGTTGTTACTTTTCTCTGTTGCTTCGACTTATCCTATTGCTCTTCTCTTAGTTGGTCTATTTTCCTAGCTATGAGATCCCTTAATTCTTGATTTTTCTTTTCTGTAGCTTCTTCCTCTACTTTCCTTCTGATTTGATCCTTCTCAATCCAAGTCTAACCTAACAAAAGTGGGAAAGGAGCACTGTCCTCAACAAACCTAATGACTTCAAATTATTCTTCAGTCGATGTTCCATGAACAATAATAGGTACAATAGTTACTCTTCCACATAAAGTTATCATATTTCCCTTAAAAAACCCTATCCTTCCTAAAGAAGGTACCATAGTAGGATTTCCCAAAACTTCCCAAGTTTCTTCTATCATAATATTCACTTGTGTTTCTTCATCCAAGACTATACAGTCTATGTCAAAGTCTTTTATTCTTGCACTTATGCGTTGTTTTGCTTTCAGGATTTCTGGTAAACTAACATCTTTATGAACATCCATCATTTCTTCCAGATGTAATAACATAGTCTGAACTTCCTCTGAACTTTTCTCTTTATGAATTTCTAGCATACATTTAGTCTCTTGACTCTTTTCATAATATTTTTGTCTTATGTCCCTCCCTTTAACTTTAGCAATAATCCTTGGACAATCCTCAACCTTATGACCAACAACCTTACAACAAAGACTAATAGGGCCTACCTCAGGGAATTATTTAGCAAGATGTCCCTACCTTCTGCAATTATAACAAAAATTCAATCCTCTTTCTCTCTTAAATGTTCCCCAATAGTTTTTGTACTGTGCACTTCCCCTAGGATCATAGTGTTGGACCTGCAATCTACAAAAATTCTTTCTAGGTTCCTACATCCACTTATCAGTCCAAAAACTCTTTCTATGCATAATAATAACATATCTTTCTTCATTTCCATTAAATTTACTCAAATCAACTCTTTCTTTCAACTGTGCCCTAGCCTTCAGACTAGGAAAAAATCTATTAAAAATACTTAAATTCATGCTTTCAAAACAAAACTTTTCACTTATCTTTCTCTTACCAAAGCAAAAAGATTTCCTCTTCTAGAATCTTACCTGTTTTCTTAAGAAAAACTTACTTTCTTGGCACAAATCTTCGCAAGTCAAGTAGAGTACTGTGCACTTCAACAACATAACTATGCACATATATTTTCTTTTTCTCTACTTCAGTTCCAACAATCATAGTTTCAGGTCTTGGCAACAAAACCATTTTTTGGCATAGGGGTAGACCCATGGTTCAATACTTAACAATGCACCAAAAAAACCCCGACTATCAGCCCTTTCGAAAACACTTGCAAAGAAGGTGAAGGTCTCACCCGAGGTATAAGAAGTGGGGGTTACAACACGCAGGTGTCTGTAACCAGGCTGGGACACGAATTTGTGATAAGAGAACTTCCCAAAATATTTTTTTAACTCTTAGGAAATGAACATGCATTAGTTTATTAACCTAATTGACACCGCAGTGCATAATCAAAGACAGATAAGCATAGTAACAACAAGTGATTATGCACCCTAAGTACTTAGCACTTAGCACTGTGAGTTAAGTCTAGCATTCATTTACCCTTTAACATAAGTAAAGTACATAAGAAAAAAAAATATTTATTACACATCATAATCAAAGAACTAAGAAAATGCATAATAGAAATGACACTGCATAGACAAAACCATGAGACACCAGATATACATTGTTCACCCCAGGGTGGGGCTACGTCCACAAACCGCTTTGCCTCTTTATTATTCACCAAAATATTACATCCATTCACTCCTATTCACTAAGCAACAGAGTCAAACTTTTCACAAGATAGGATATTTGTGCACTAAGAACTATATCCTCCTTCTTTATCTTCCAAAAATAGGTCAAATGCATACAACCAAAATCTCTTATCATGACACTTAGCACCTTCTACAAAATCACAGTCGAGAACAAAGCCTCGACCACATACATCCCTTCTCGCATAGCACTACTTTTTTCTACAGTACATTACTCTGTATTTATACTTTACAAAATCTTACAATAAGGCCTAAACATGGGGAAAACCCATGGTCCGACATCCCATAAACCCATTACAAAACCCATAGGACCCTTTACTAGGTCCACATAACCCTCAAAATAGGTGAGATTTGTGATCTCAGCTTTTCCTGAGTGCTCCTACTTCGACCAACATGTCGAAGTCCAAAAGTGGGCCAAAACTTCAAAACTGACCAAAGTTTCCCCAAA
The DNA here is from genome assembly GCA_900067695.1 of Picea abies. Lineage (NCBI taxonomy): Eukaryota > Viridiplantae > Streptophyta > Pinopsida > Pinales > Pinaceae > Picea > Picea abies. The sequence continues at coordinate 13,421 of CBVK0101625291.1, read as the reverse complement.
ACTTGGTCGAGGTACAATAGTGTCGCCTGTCATATTACATCAAGCCCTTCAAAGATGAATTATTGTGTGATGCTTATCCCCTTGAAGTTTGTGTTGTTATTTTGGGCCAAACTTGTTTATGGAAATGTCATGTTGTATATGAGTCTAGGCCTCACAGTGTTATTATTACTTTGGACATGAAATTGAATAGGATACCCAAGGTAGTCCCACCTAGTTCCATTTCCTTGATCTATTCCAAGCAATGCATGAAGGTAATCTCTCATACTGGGAAGTTTGTCTTCTTCATGATTCTCTCTCAGAGTGAGCAAAAGATTGCATCCAAATCCATGGACTTTATGAATGACCTCTCCACGTGGAAGAATCAAGTGGATAAGGTCATAGAAGAGTACAAAGGCATATTCTCCTCACCTACTAGGATACCTCCTCACTGTCAGGTCAAGCATTCCATCGATATGCCCTTGATGCACCTTTACCCATTAGGAAATTCTATCTCCACTCTCTGTTAGAAAATGAGGAGATCAAGTGTCATATCCAAGAATTGGTCCAAAAGGGGCACATCCAACCCAACTTATCACCTTGCAGAAGCCCAATCATGTTTGTGTAGAAGAAAGATAGGACTTGACGAATTTACATTGATTATCAGGCCCTAAAGAAAATCACAATCAAGAAACGATACCCAATTCCCCAAATCTACGATATCCTTTATCAAATCAAGAGGGACAAATACTTCAGTAAGATTGATCTGAATTATGGCTAACATCAGGTCCCAATAGAACAAACAGATGTATGGAAGACTTCCTTCAAGTCAAAATAAGGTCTTTTTGAATGGATGGTTATGCCCTTTGTTTTGAAAAATGCCCCAACAACTTTCATAAGGATGATGGATGATATCTTTCGGCCTTTCAACAATTATTTTGTGGTGGTGTATATGGATGACATCTTCATCTACAACAAGACTTGGGAGGAACACTTGCATCATAGTCAATATGTTTTTCACACTCTAAGGTAGTACAAGCTATATGAAAACTTAGAAAAATTCTCCTTCATCATGGACATGGTCCAATACCTAGGATACATTGCTGATGAGCATGGTGTGCATGTGGATCCAACCAAGATCTAGGTCATCCATGACTAGCCATCCTCAACCATGCTCACTGAGCTTCAAATCTCTTTAGGCCTTACCAACTTCTATCGTAGGTTCATGTTGGGATTCTCCCATATTGCATGGGCCCTCAACTAAGTAACCAGGGGTGGTGGTAAAGTAAAGTTTGTGTGGGGCTTGTCCCAACAATAATTGTTTGATGAATTGAAGTAACACTTGTTATCAACCTCAGTTCTTTCATTGCCTGACCTTCAACAACCCTTCAAGATCAAGATAGATGCTTCAAACTATGTTGTGGTTGTAGTTCTCACTTAGCACGACCCCGTGGCCTATCATAGTGAGACACTATCATATGTCATTTGCAAGTACCCTACTTATGAAAAATAAATGCACTTGATTGTGCAAGCCTACCGCCAGTGGAGGCATTACAATCTTGAGAAGGAGAGATTCATCCACACTGATCATAAGCTATTGTAGTTCATGCAAAAACAAGGAAAATTGTAGAATGAGCACCATCATAAGTGGTCCACATACTTGCGGTAGTTCCACCTTAAAATCAAGTATAATACAAGAAGTACCAACCATGTTGTTGATTTCCTCAATCAACCTCTAGTCATGACACTCACCATGGTGATAGAATCTTGCGACCATGAGACCTTCAGATGGCCCCAATTCTATGAGAAATATCCTGACTTCTCCACCACTTACCAGATGATGGGTGCAAACACAACTGTCACTAATTTCCATTTTCAAGATGGGATATTGTTCCATCTAGGCCATCTCTATGTTCCATCAAGAGAGCGAGTGAATATGATTTGGGAAGCCCACTACAGTCAGGTGGCATGGAACTTTGGTTTAGAAACAATAATGGTAGTGTTACAAAAACATTTATATTGGTCAAAACTTCAACAAGATGTCAACAAGTATATCAAATCCTACACTTCTTGTGCTATTTCGAAATCGACCACTAAGAAACAAGGCTTGTACACCCCTCTTCCTACACCTAACAAGACTTGGTAATCCTTCTCAATGGACTACATGTTGGGCTTTCCATCCAGTAATTAGGCAAATAATTGTGTTTTTGTGGTTGTTGATCTCTTTTCCAAGATGGGATTCTTGCCACCTACAAGAAAAGCATCACAGTAGAGGCCACTGCCAAGATATTCTTTAAACAAGTGTGGGTATATTTTTGGATACCAAAAACCATTATCTTAGATCAAGACATTCATTTCCTCATCACCTTATGGTCGATCCTTTGGTCACTATTGGACACAAGATCACAAAATCCAATGTCTTCCACCTCCCGATGGATGGTCAAACCGAGTTTGTCAATCGAATGATAGTGAATATCCTATGCATGTACAATTCCAAGAACCCCCTCACATGGGATGAGAGTATTCCCTATGTTGATCAGAACTAAAAAATATCCATACATATATCAATTGACCACAACCCCTTTTAGGTGGGGTTGAGATTTCAACCATTGGGTCCCATGGATGTTGCACTACCCCTTGAAGCTACCCAAGAAGACTTGTCCCATGCTCAAAATGAAGTTCACAAAGGAACCTGGTTCATTGAGAGGATCCAACACATCCATCAACAGGTTCAATATATTTTATATAAGTCCAATGCCAAGTACAATAAGCACCATGATCAACACCAAGTGCCACACAAGTTTCAGATGGGAGACAAAGTTTGGTTGCACTTGTAGAAAGAACACCTAATAAGGCCCCATCAGAAGCTTAATACAATCCTTTATAGAACTTACACCATAATGAAGGTTGTGGGAAACAATTATTTTGAGCTCAACATTCCCCCCTTCCTTGGATTGTACCCAATGTTCAATGTGGATCTCCTTCGACCATATTTTCCACCATTATTGGACACATCAGAGATAGAATAACAATTAAAACCAATAGAGCTCAACCATGACTATATGGAATATGAATCCACTCATAAAATCATGGAAACAAAGGTCAAGAGCACTCACCAACATAGGATCCAACTTTATCAGGTTGTCAATGTAGGTCAACTCCTACACCAAGGCAAGTGGCTCACCCATGGCCAAATTCAAAAGAAATTTCCTCATCTGATGGGGGAACTTAACACAATGGATATCATTGATTTCTAAGGGGGGATTATTGATATAGGCATATATATTTGGCCACCCACCTATTCCAACTGACTCATCTTGTCATTTTTTCAGTTTGGCAGTTTTTTCCTTGTTTTCAAGTTGTGAACTTCTAAGTCGTATTGAGGCCATAAAAATTGTTTCTAGGGATCACCATAGTAAAATTGTAGATGGAGTCATATTTTGAAAGTATAATGTGTATTCCTTCGATATACCTTTCCAATGGGATATTGTGCACCTAAAACGAAGATCATATGAAAAAGTTATAACCCCAAGAATTTGATGTACCAACTTACACCAACGGGGCCCACATGACTTTTGGCACTTCATCTCCTAGGGTTAGGTTTTTGGATGTTCAGGGTTTTGGAATTCATGTTTATAATAAAGATTATTTCAGAGCCTTATTTTACTTATATTCTTTGAATGAGCACAAAGGTCACATCTCTTCTCAGAGATAAGATGCCACCATTCTAGAAAACTTGTTTTCAATTTGCATTTTATAGTTCAACATATTTATTTATTGAATAGAATCCAATTTTATTGTATCTCTGTTATTTTTCATTGTGTCTCTATGTTAATAATAATAATAAATTGTGTTCATTTTGTTCTGCTCATAAAATTTGGATCACAAAGGGCTTCTGATGCAAGCTAAGACCCATTTTATGAACTAAGGACTGAACCCAAATCTCCCTAAGACATAACATAAAAAATCATATTGAACATGGTCAAAAGAATTATCCATGTCGAATTTAATTAGCATAACTTTTCCTTTTTCCTTGATGCTTGAGTGGATCGCTTCCTAAACAAACACAATATTTTCCATGATTTTCCCATCTTCCATGTAACCTCCTTGGTTGGGAGAAATAATTTTGGAAATAATTTTTCTTAATTGGGAGGCTATAACCTTGGTGATAATTTTATACGAATAGTTTCATAAGGAGATAGGTCTAAATCCAACAAAAGAGGTGGGATTGGCTTGTTTAGGAAATAGGGAAAGGAAGGAAGAATTTGTTTTTCCACCCTATCTTGATGTTTGATGAGATTATTGCAACATATGAATGAGTTCATATTTGATTAATTCCCAGAAATTCTTATAGAAAGAGATAGAAAAATTGTTTGGCCCAAATGATTTGTCCAGTTCCAAACTCCATACCATGGCAAAAATATTATCTTCTAAAATCAGTTGGGTGAGAGAAAGGTTCTCTTCATTGGATATGACTAATGGGATATGTTCAAGAATGGAGGAAAAAATTGAGATATCATCCTCATCATGCTTAGAAAAGAGATAAAAAAATGATTTTTAGCAACAATTTTAATGCTTGAGAAATCAGAGACCATAGATCCATCTTCAAGAAGAATGCCAAAATTATTATTCCTTGATTTCCTTGGTTTGTATTGATTGTGATTTGTTTTTTCTATCCCCCAACTTAATATAGAGACTATGATATTTCAACCTCCATAACTCTTCTTCTTTTTTTACAACCCTTAGATACCTAATTTGTAGATCTAGTTCAGAACTTTGGACTTGATTCATGATATCCTTTTGCTCATTATCCTTCGGAAGATTATCTAGTTTTGATATATATTTATGAATGGAATGAAATTAAATACACACACACACACACACACACACACACACATATAAAGAGATACAATGAAACTTGAATTCTGTTAATAAATGGAAAATGCTAAAATTGTAAAAATGCAGAATGAAACAAGCTTTCTTGAATGGTGGTAGCATAATTCTCAGAAGAGAAGTGGTGGCTATGTGCATTTGAAAGAAGCTGATTACAATGAGGCTCTAAAGGAATTTTTAACATAAATCATAAATTAGAAAACTCTAAACATGCAAAACCCTAACCCTATAAGATGAAACACCAAAAGTTTTGTGGGCCTCGATGGGGGTAGTTGATACATCAACTTCTCGAGGGCGTAACTTTTGCATAGAATATTTGTTTGGGGCGTTCGATACCTTGTCGGAAAGGTCTAACCAAGATGAAAAACTTTCACTAAGGGTTAAGGTATGCCATTGGAGACCCCATTGCATTCCAAAAGTCCAAAAAAACATCGGTTAGGGCCTCAAAATTGCCCCAGAAGTTTGGGACCCAAAAAACTGTAAAAAAACTGATAAAATGGAAAATTGTTCTTTGAGATAGTGAAATAGGTGGGTGGCCACTGATATCCACCTTGATAATTGCTTCCTCTTTTGGAATAAATTGTCTCCATTTCATTAAGTTTCCCCATCATATGGGGAAAATGTTTTTGACCTTTGCCTCGGGTGAGCTACTTACCTTGGTGTAGGAGTTTCCCTGCTTTGACAACCCGATAAAGCTAGATATTCCATTAGAACGTGTCATTAACCTCGAGTTCCACAATTTTTTCGATGTATTCTTATTCCATGTAGTCATGGTTTATATCGGTCGGTTTCAACTAAGCCTATTATCTATGATGTGTCCAATAATGGTGGAAAGTATGGCTAAAGGAGGTCCATATCGAACACTAGATGCAAGCCAAGGAAGGGAGGAATACTTAACTCAAAGGAATTTTCACCAACAACCTTCATGATGGTGTAAGATCCATATCAAAGAGGAAAAAGATTCCAATGGGGTCCTATAAGTCTCTCTTTTTGCAAATGCAACCATACCTTCTCCTACTTTAAACTTGTGTGGCACCTGATGTTGATCATGGAGATACTTGTACTTAGCATTGGATTTTGTAAAATATCATGGACATGTTAGAGGATGTGCTGAATCCATTAAATAAAATTAATGTGTTTTTCTTCCTCATATTGGGCATGGGAAGATTATATCTGTGTGGATACAAGGGGGAATGTGATATCAATGGGACCTAATGGATGAAATCCTAGCCCCACCTGAAAGGGGATATGGTTGGTTGAGCTATGGAGGGCTTTGTTATATCTTTGTGGAACATAGGGGAGACTGTCATCCCATGTGTGTGGATGTTTGGAGTTGTACATGCACAAGATATGCACGAACATCCTATTGACAACCTTTGTCTAACCATCAATTTGGAAGTGGAAGATGATAGATTTGGTGAGCTTAGTGTCCAATAGTGACCATAGGATTGGACAAAATATGCTTAAGAACCTGCTATCATGATCTGATATGATTCTCTACGGTATCGAAAAATGTACCCACACTAGTTCGAATAAGACTTGGTAGTGTCCTCCACTGTAATACTCTTCTTATAGGATATCATAATGGACCTATTAGAAAACTGATCAACAACCACAAAGACATATTTATTACCCTTCTTGGTTGAAGGAAGGCCATACATGTATTCCATTGAGATGGATTCCCAAGGCCTTTTGGGAGCAGGAAGATGGGTGTATAGGACTTGCTTCTTAATGGTTGTTTTGGAAATGACATAGGAAATGCAGGACCTAATTTACTTTCATACATCTTGTAGTAGTTTCGGCCAATATAAATTCTTCTGCAGAATTGTCATTGTATTTTCCATGCCAAAGTGTCCTCCCATCCGACTACGAGCTTCCCAAATAAGCTTCACACACTCACTTGAAGGAACAAAAACATGTCCCAAATGGAATACCATTCCATCCTAAAGATGAAATTCAATGACACTCGCACCTATGATGAACATCTGGTAAGTGGTAGAAAAGTTAGGATCCCTCTCATAGAGTTGGGGCCACCCAGAGACCTCATGTCCACATGAGTGGAGCACCGTCGTTAGGGATGCAACTGAAGGTAAACTGAGGTAGTTAACAACATGGTTCATGATACCTGTCTTATACTTGATGTTGATATGGAACAGTTGCAAGTATGTGGACCACTTTGGATGGTGGTCATTATGTAGTTTTCCTTGTGTTTGCATAAACTGGAAATTTTGTGATTAGTGTGGATGACAATCTCCTTCCTGAGAATGTAATGCTTCTATTGGTGGCAGGATTATATAATGGAATACATTTCTTTGTCACAGGTGGGGTACTTATGAATTAAATATGATATTGTCTCACTGTGATAGGCCACTGGATGACTATGTTGAGTGAATATTGCACCTATGACATAGTCAGAAGCATCAGTATCATTCTTAAAGGGATGTTTCATATCGGTTAAGGACAACATCGGGGATGAGAACAAGTGATATTTCAGATCCTCAAATGCTTATTATTGCAAGTTTCTCGACAAAAAAGTTACTTTTCCACCACCATTGGTGACTTTCCTGAAGGCCCATGCAATATTGGAGAATCCCAACACGAACCTTCGATAGAAGTTGGAAAATATCAATAAAATACAAAGCTCAGTTAGTGTGGTTGGGGTTGACCAGTCACGAATGACCTGGATATTTAATGGATCCACATGAACGCCATGTTCATAAACAATGTAGCCTAGGTATTGGACCCTTTTCATGTTGAAGGGTCATTTTTCCAAGTTAGCATATAGATTTTGTTGTCCCAGAGTGTGAAGGACTCGCTGAATATGATGGAAGTGTTTTTCCCAAATTTTGTTGAAGATGAGGGTATCATATAGATATACCACCACGGAATAATTGGTGAAAGGACGCAAGATATCATCCATAAACCTCATGAAAGTTTTTGGGGCATTCATAAATCCAAAGGACATGAATATCCATTCGAAAATACCTTCTTTGGACTTGAAACAGGTCTTCCATACATCAGTTTGTTCTATTAGGACCTGGTGGTATCCAAACTTCAGATCAATATTACTAAAGTAATTGGATCCCTCGATCTAGTCAATAAGGTCATCAACTCAAGGAATTGGGTACTGGTTTCTGACTGTGATTTTTTTAGGGCTCTATAATCAATGCAGATTCATCAGGTTCCATCTTTATTTTGCACAAGTACAATTAGGCTTCCAGAGGGTGAGGAGAATGGTTAAATGTGCCTATTTTGGAGTAGGTCTTGGATATGGAACTTGATGTCCTAATTTTCCATAAGAGAGTGATTATAGACTATCCCATTGGGTAGAGGTGCACTGGGGGTTAGATCGATTGGCATATTGACCTGAAAATGCAGAGGTACCCTAGTGGGTGAGGAGAATATGTATTTGTATTCTTCCATGACCTTGTCCACCTACTTTTGTTGTGTGGGGAGTCTCTATGTGTAGGTCATGGATGTGGTTGTGACCTTATGTTCACTTTGTGAGAGAATCATGAAGAATACCAATTTACCGGTCTAGGAGATGAACTTCCCGCATTTCTTAGCATAGATCAAAGAAATGGCGGTAGGTGGAGCTACCTCTGACATCCCATACATTTTTTTACCCAAAGTAATAATAAAACTGTGAGGTCTAGACTCATATATATCATGGATTTTATACAAGTATGGTTGTCCTAAAGGAACATCAAAAACTTTAAGGGGTGCAATATCACATAGTACCTCATCCTTGAAGGGATTGATGTCATAGGGAAGGAGAGACTGTTGGCTGACAAGGATATCTCTCCCTTGGCGGAGACACCTGATGGTGTATCATTGCAGGTGTGGCATTGCCTGCTAGTCCAACTATTTGAAAAAATATGCTGAGATGAGGTTCTTTGTAATTTTTTTGTCGACAATGAAGTGCAACGAAGCACCCTTCACCCACATCTGCGAGTGAAAAATGCACTCACTTTTCTATGGTTCTTCATGTTCACTTGGCTGGACCTTAGTGGAAGTGATGTTGTCATTGGGCTCTACATCAATGATCCGCTTCCCCTTTTTTGGTTTTGATTCAGAGTCAGAACCCACATATGACTCTAAGGCTTTCATATCTACCACCAATGACTCCATCGATCAACATTCATCGGTGTTATTCTAGGGGATATTATGGAATTCACACCATTTTCTAATGTCTTTATTCATCTTCCCATTACCCTTATTTGTTTGCGTCTTGGAATTTTTTTCCTGAGATGGTACATCCTTTCTCTATTATTTGTTCTCTGGGTTGGTTATTCCTTTACCCTGCTTTTGCTATGAGGAATTAATAGATACAAACTTCCACTTCTTATATTTAAATTTCCGCTCAATTTTTATAGCATATCGATAGGTTGTGACCAATGATGATATATCCAAAAAATTCATTTCAGTTTGGATATATCTATGTATACTGTCGTGGTACTTGAGCACCATATTTTGTTCAAAGTGTTTGATACCCAACTTGGTGTGAAAGGTATGGAATAAATTTGTGATCTCTCACATTATTTTGTCCCTTTCCTTCTGCAATGTGGTCCATCTCGTATAATGGTCATCGTAGCTTCCAACAAGGTAGTATTTTTTCTTAATAACATCCCTGAAAGAATCCCAAGTGGGTGCAACTAAAGATATTATGGATTCCTCAGTGGCCTTTCTCTCAAAGTAAGTCTCCCACTAATCCTTGACATGGGAGACAACCTTAAGGAGTGAAAAGGTAATCTTTTCTCTATCATAAAAATTATGGAAACAAAAATACCCTTCCAGTAGATTAAACCATTTATCTTGAGCATCTTCATCTATATGACACTCAAACGAAGGAATATCAAAATTCACTTATACCTTGAAGGGGGTGGCACCTCCAAAGTGGTTTCTTGATGAATATGTGTCTGCTATTAGTAGCCATTGAAGTATCTGGGAAAAATTATGCATCATATCGTTGCTTTTTCGTGCAAGGGATTCCTCAAGAAATAGTTTAATAGGATCTTCAACTCCCTCATCTCTCTTTTTTTCTTCCATGGGAGGATGTCAAGATCACTGATGATGCTCTTGCAAAGGCTCAACTATTTTGAGTTCTAACTCCTTGTACTGTGACCTCGTTGGGGACATGCACATAGAAATAAATAAAGAGCATACTGTTATGATAACGTCGATCCGTATTTATGACCGGAACGAAATTAAATACAAATATTTGACAAAACACATAGATATAGTGAAACTTGAATTCTATTAATAAATGGAAAATGATCAAATTGTAAAAATGCAGAATGAAACAACCTTGCTCGAATGGTGGTATTTTATTTCTAAGAAGAGATGTGGTGGCCATGCACATTTGTAAGAATATGATTACAATGAGGCTCTAAAGGAAATTTTAAGATAAAGAATAAATTTGAAACCCTAAAAATTTGAAACCTTAACCTCGGAAGATGAAACTCCAAAAGGTTTGAGGTTCCTGATGGGAATAGTTGATACACCAACTTCCCAAGGGCATAAATTTTGCATACGATCTTCATTTTGGGTGTTGTATACCTCATTCGAGAGGTATAACCGATAAATAAAAATTCCATTGAGGGAATAATATGCCGTTGGAAACCCTTAACCACCCAAAAGTACAAAAAAGTTCGTTTAGGGCCTCAAAGTGGCCCTAAACTTTTGGGACTCAAACAACTATAAAAAGACTGTCAAAATGGAAAATTGTTCTTTAAGATAGTGGAATAGTTGGGTTTCCACCGATATCCACCTGGATCAAACTTGTATTTGAGTTTTTGTTTTTCTCTTATATAGAATAATAAAATAGGATTTATCCCACTCCTTAAGATCTTTCTTAACCAACTAGAGTTTTTTCTCCAAAATATAAACTAGTGTACCATGTACCTAGGTTTTCTAGGTTGAAACAATAATGAAAATCACCTGAATATGAGAGATCCAAAGAGGGTTAAAAAGGAAAGGAAGGGGGCCATATTCAGGGAGATCATGAATATGGAAGAAAATGGGTTTGTGGTCATATGTGAGGGAGGGTAGAATATAAGACTTTATTAAAGAATTTTAAGAGAGAAGATTGATATAAATAAGAAAATAATCAAACAGAGAAACAATATATCCAAGACAAAATATGATATTTGTCCAAGTATACCTTCCTTTTTGTAGTTTAATTTCTAATAGATCCCATTACTCCATAAGACCCTCCAAAATCTCCCGAAAAGGGCCCATCCCACAAAACCCTTTTTTTTTCTCCAATATGCTTTGAACAACATTGAAATCTCTCACAAGAATACACCCTTGTACAAAATCAATATCTTTCAAAACTTGCAAAGATATCCAATACTCAAATTTTTCAATAGGGTTAGTTGGCATATAGACATTAATAATAATAAAAATATATATTTTTTCAAAACTGTTGCAGATTGTACACAAGCCTTGACCACGGTCAAGGGCACATCATAATAAGAACAACTGCACTCCTTACGGAGGATGCGTGATAAGAGGACTCCGACAGCAGATCACGATTTCAACATTATCACATGAACAACCCCCCTAATATACTAACTTGGGTAAGTAGATTACATAGGTCCAGGGTAGGCCACCATACTTATTACTCAACATACGACATAACAAATAATCAAGATAACATTCACCAAGGTTTACAGACCTGACGGACAAAGATCCATTTGGACTATTTCCTTTTTAACACAGAAAGGGAGGGCTTTGAGTATTACTAGTTAGACGTAGAACTGAAGTTCAACTAATGTTCACACCGGCTGCTGGCCTTATCCCCAGGTTAAAACAAGAAATCTTCAAATGGAAGACACTAAGGACACCTAGACACAAGGGATTATTAACAACGAACAGATCGAGAGAGAGAGAGAGAGAGAGAGAGAGAGATGTTCTCCTACCCAACACAGAGTGTGAAAAGTCTTCTTACAACAATTGCCCAACCAAACATGTAACATCAGGAATAGTTGTAGATAATCTATATAAGAATGCAACCTATAAGATGACTCAAGTAATTGGAAACAATACGATAATAAAGGTAAAGACCTTATGAATCCTTCCGTAGTTTTATACTCATCCTTTTGAATTGTACTTTCTGGAAGCATCATTACTATGAACTTAGTTAACTATTAAGGGATACGACTATTATATTCTTCCTTAAGTATCCTCTGATCTCCTATGTTATGGCCACTTGAATTTCATGGAATTCCTTTTTATCTTATGGAATCATAACTAAATCAAACTTAGTTAATTGTTAACCATATTTGACCATATTACTATCAATGACTTATTTCGCCATTATAATATACAACATTAAAAAGGATGTCAATTTAAATGAGTGGCACTATTCAACAAAAATATCTCTAGAAATTGAATGATGTTAAGTCTCCTATATGAAACATAACTCTATTTAATGTAACTTAAATAATCAAGTACATTCATTTCATTATTTTGGTATGGAGGAATCTAGGTACATTATAGCTATTAAGGACTTGCATGGTGCCTCAATGGACAAAACACTTTACCAATATCATAACTCCAAACACTAACGAAGAGTTGTATAACATTCCTACATTTAACCCAAGTAGAGAATATAATAAATATTAATGTAAATTATTAAACCTAAAAAGATTACCAAGTAGAGAAACAATCATCATCATTTAGAAACATCAATTGAGAATAATTAAAATATAAACATGAATTAACAATACTAAAAGGGCCGTGCTGGAAAGGACGGCTATCACCATTACTAATGACATGATTCAAGATAACTATCAGGTTACAAGTGTTAATGCCCATAAATACTGTCATAAATAGGAACATCGTTTTAGAATCTCACATACACCCTAATCCCTCAAGGCAACAAATAAATAACCTCTTATACATGAATGACAGCAGATTTCTAATTCAACGAGATGCCACATAACTGCCACGTATTTAGACAACAACAACGACCGATTGGTGACCAAGGATAACCTGCAATTCTCATAAGAACAATGGTACCCAACCTCTGTTTTAAAAGCCGATAAAAAGAAAAACAAATGCATTTAAATCACGATGCATATCATGTCATAGTAATTATATATATATATAGACTGGTGTCGCGGGCCTCTAAATAAATCGAGCGAACGATAATCGTATCACTTCTTCCAGGCTAAGAGGGTGCTGGAGTTTAGTGCCCAGGTCATGCATTACGCTAACAGAAGTTATCGAATCCCCAGATTCGAACAAGATCTCGTTTATTTGTTGTATACCGAAATTAAAGGCATTTAAGTTCTTAGGTAACAGTCCTTGACAAGTGAGAATTTACGCTATCCAAGACGTAGCTGTCGGTTGGGTTCCCAAAGTTTTAGGTGACTGTCAGTTCTGGGGCACGCGCAGTAAGCTGCCGTCGGGGTTGCAAGGATAGGTAGCTGTCCGCGCTTGGGCACGCGCAGTCCCTCATGCAGCTGTAGAAAAACCATGGTTTTCCATACCCAGGTGAATCTCGACCCCTATCCGATCTGGAAATCCAGCATCGCTCAGACCCC
>CBVK0101625286.1:0-13425 GCA_900067695.1 Picea abies | reverse complement strand
GTGCTCACTTTTTGCTCACACATTGACGAAAAGAGCACGAACACTAGCATCTTTCTATAGTCAATGAGTGCATCGATGTCGACAATTTGTCTTTGATGTTGCTTCATTGGTAGTCTTAGGAAACATTTTTGATGCCGAACCAAACTGTCATACAATGTTGATGTGGAAGTTTTAACATGGAAGTAAAAATATGACATGGTGATGTGAACATGTTGATGTAACACGGGGAATATCAAAAGATGACGTGGGAGATAACCGAGCAATACAATCCATCTACATGGAAAAACACATGATGGTTGATTTGACCTTTTCAGCATGAGAAGCATTCTTTCCAGCATCGGTGACTTTCCTTTTATGAAAAATATTTCTTTAAGGCATGGCCATTCACCGGGAGGGTGTCGGATCCCCCCCTCAATTTCTACAACCGGTATGTGTCTGCCCCTATCTTCTCGGCCACCTGGAAAGGTCTGAGACAAAGATTTTGGAACTTTGAGTGTTTTCCTTTCGGCTTGTTTTCTTTATCCCACTTCAAGACTAGGTCCCCTACTTCAATTTGTTTTTCTTTGGCCTTATGTTTATCTAACCATATTTTAACTACCTGCTGATGAGCGGTGAACATAACTTTATCCTTTTCCCTTTCTTCGTCTAGAATGAGAAGGGTATCAATCCTTTTTTGTATAGTGGATGAGGGATGACCTCTTGATGCATGAGAAAGTTGTAAATATGGAATATACAATCCATTTTGGAGAATGTCTTCTTGTCCATATACTAGAAAATATGGAGAGTTTCCTATGGCTTCTTTAGGCATTACTCTATCGACCCATAGGGCATTATGAAGCAAATTATGCCAATTCCTATGATTTTCAACAACTGTTTTTTTTTGTAAATCCTCACCAGGTTTTTATTAGTTTACTCTTCTACCCCATACCTTTGAATATAGTAGTTTGTAGAATATCTTATTATGATCCCCTTTTCAAGGGAAAATTATGTCAATAATGTGGAGGAAAAGTAGGCAGTATTATAAAAAATGATAACGGAGGGTATCCCAAACCTTGTTATCAATTGTTGTTCTAGAAATTCGATTACTATATTTTTATTAATGTGCATGAGAGGGATAGCCTCTGTCCATCTCGTAAAATAGTCAGTGGCAGTCAAGATGTATTTATGTTGTTTCAAAGAATTGGGATTAATTTCCCCTATGACGTCTATTCCCCATTGCTTGAATCTTCTAGATATGGTCACTAGCTAGAGTTGAATGGCTTCCCTCATTTATCTAATGGTGATTACTTGGAAATATTTACATTTCCTGGCATATGCATGAGCGCCCCTGAACATAGTAGGCAAATAATAACCAACCCTTAATATTTTGTGAGTGGTTTTTCTCCTGCAAAATGTCCACCCGTTGGACTGTCATGGAGTTCTCCCAATGCCTTTTCTGCATCATCATGTTCAATACATATAAAGATTACTCCATCATAATTCACTCAGAAAAGTGCAAAATATATGAGGTGATATTGAGCAGATTTTACGTGAGGGCTCTCCTTTCTCTAGGGTTTAGGTTTTCTAGATAAGTTCCATGATGTAGGAGATAAGACAAGTTTCTATACTAGGATTCTTGCATAGGAGGTACATATAAGGCTTCGTTGGACCATAACGACAACTCATTTTCCCAACTGGAGTATTTTGCATTGATGAGGTCTTGGGCCTTAGCGACAATTTTACACAATCCTTGACCCTTGACTATTTTGGCAGGTTTTATTTCTAGATCAAATTCTTCGATGACAACCATCCAATTTCCCCGTCTTTCTCACATATCATATTGAGTGAACAAATATCGGACAGTGGGGTGAGGTACTATGACTTTAGTGTGATTCTTCTAGATATAGGATCTGAAATGTTTGACCGCTTTATAAACTGCATAAGCTTGTTTTTCTATAGCAAGCTAGTTGAGTTCGTCTCCTTGCAGGTTAATGCTCATAAATGATATCAGTGCCTCATTTTTTTCATCACCCTTTTGGGTAAGTACCACAGCCAAGGATTGGTCAGAAGCAAAGGTATAAACAAAAAAATATTTGTTGAAATCAGGGCTTCGTAGCACTAGTGCTTGGGAGACCACAGTTTTGATATTGATGAAAGAATATTTCCTTTCTTAATCCCATTTAAAATTTTCATCTTTGAAAATCATTTTTTGTAAAGGTTTAATAGCTTTGGCAAAGTCATCAGTAAATTTTCTCACAAAGTTGATTTTCCCAAAGAAAGATTGCATGGACTTTTTATTGTGAGGCAAGTGGAGTTGAGCTATCGCTTTGATCCACTCATGGTCGATGCTAATTTCTCCCTGAGATATAATATGACCTAATATTTTCCCTTCCTCTATGCCAAATATGGTTTTCTTAGGGTTCAAAGATATTCCATATTCCCTACACCTTTCGAAGATCTGAGTCAAATGTTGAATGTGGTCTTCCTTATTTATTGAGTATACTATTATGTCATCTAAATAAAATACCACACATTTGTTAATTAATCCCCTAAAAGCTATGTCCATGGCCCTCTGGAAGGTTTCCTCTGCATTAATCAACCCGAAGGGCATGCGTTTATAAGAAAAGGTCTCCCACTTGGTTCGAAAGGTAGCTTTTAATCGATCTTCTTCTTAAACTAGGACCTTGTTATATTCAGAGAAACTGTCTAGGAGGGAAACAATTTCAGAGCCAAATATTGTCTGTAAGAGTTGCTCCATGGGTGGGACTGGGTAGTTATCTTTTTCTAATGTTCTATTAAGGTTTCTAAAATCCACACATAGGTAGATCTCCCCAGACTTCTTTTTGACATGCATAAAATTGGTTATGCAGGGAAAGTGTCTGACCTAAAAGATGATCTTGGCATCTAACAATTTCTTCAGATCTTGATACATCAGAGGTTCCAAAGATGGGTGGTACTTCCTAATATTTTTTCAGAAAGGTTTTATTCTATATTTTAACAGGATCATGTGTTGGATAATGTGAGTATCGTATGCTTTCAATTCTTGGTAAGACGAGGAAAAGACATCTTGATATTCATTAAATAGTTTAAGATAATATTTCCTATCTTCTTTGGACATTGTCTTACCTAGATTGACATTATTTGGATTCTTAGGGGTGCCTAGGTTTATAGTTTCGTATATAGGACATGAGATCCTTGTTTTTTCATTCTTTGGCCCTCTGAATCTTTCCCTCGGATCGAAAAGGTTCTCTATATTGGCCACTCCTTTAGGTATTGTGTGAAACTTGGGTTTGTCATTAGTGTGGTATTTTCCTTTTTTATGTTTGTGGAGATTTGATTCTATGAGTGGTTCTTGGAATACTTCATCATCAATGGCCAAATCCTTAAAATTATCCTGATTAGTCAAGAAATGTACAATATGTTCATCCCCTTCAAAAATTTCTAGTGAGAAATATTGTTAGGTACCGACAGTTTGTAGAGAAGTTCCATTGCAAACCTTGAGGCTTCATAATCTTCTAAAGGAGATAATATTGAGGTTGCAATGGGTAGAGAATCAACAAGGGTATTTTTTTTCCTAGGAACAACAGTAATGTTGAAAGCCTCAAAATTTTCTATTAGTTTGTGCACCTCTTGTTGATAATTCCTTAAGTGAGGTGAATTGTAATAGATGGTATTCTTCACTTGCCTGACAATAATTTTGGAATCTCCAAATACTTTAAATTCTTTGATGCTTAAGCCGATGGCTTTCTTTAGTCCCTAGACTAGAGATTCATATTTCATAGTGTTATTAGTGCATTTGAATTCTAATCTTTAGGATAAGTGACTTTTTTTCCCATTTGGGTCAATTAGGATGCATCCCTCTCCCAACCCCTCTTGTGATTTAGAGTCATCAAAGTACAATGTCCCAATTTGGGGAGGAGAATTTATGACTTCTTCATGTCTATCTATTTTTACGATTTCAACCTCCTTTTCTTCTACTCTTGTCGGAGAATCATGATAGAGGATTCTTTCCTCTATGGCCACTAGTAATTCTGTTTGAAATATCATTTCATATTTTTGTGAGAAAGGTATGTCAGACATGTGAGGGGAAAAATTACTGAAATCGGAATCACAGAAGTAGTTTCCTAACATAGGTAATTTTGTTGACGAGGGTTCATTCGGTGCCTTTAAATCAATGAAAATATGTTTGAAGTATCTTTCTCTATTGATCCTGATCATGTTTCAATGTCATTTCAATGGAAACCAGAGATTATCGTAGTCGGTACTAAAAAACTATTTAATTTCTCAGACCAATCTTGGCTAAGCAGGATTCCATAAGCCTTTGGGATATATACCACGATCATGTCAATTACTTGAACAAATTTGGGGTTTGTAGCAATTCTAATCATGGGATATTTCAGTTCCCCAATGACCTTTACCTGATTCCTATCTAGTTGTATAACGTGTTTATCACTTTTTACCGGGGTTGCATTCAATTTATTGCAAATTAACAATGGCATGACATTTGAATATGCCCCTAAATCGACTAGGAAATTATGTATATTTCTATTAAAGACCTCAAACGTCAAGAGGAAAGGAGGGACAAAAGGCCTTCCTATTTTTTTTAAATAACAAGCATTCACACTTGGCTTATTTATTAAGTCTATGTGAGATGGGATGTCACCTTGATCAATGCTTGTCATAGGGGTATCTATTAATTTTAAGGCCTATAGCAAAAAATCCTTTTGTTGAGGAATCCTACACATGTCCATGATAGACACATTAACTTTCATCTTCTTCAAGTCTTCTACTATATTGTAGTCTAACTTAGGAGTTTCCCATGTGTGTATGTTAGTGGGGTTTCTTTGGAAATAAATTTATGGTTCGAGGTGATTGGCCACTTGATTTCCTCAAGATAATTGAGTAGTGGTAGGGTTACATTGGATAGGATGACTTTTACTTCACGTTTGTACAACCAGAATCTTAGCAAGGGATCCCTGCACCTTAGAGGATTCGTTGAAAGGTGTTGGGTGGTGGGAATCCCATAAAAACATGGATGTCTCTTCAGGTGGTTCATGACTTTCTTGATCATTGACACTTATTGCCAAGCCATTGGGTTTTTCGGTTAGAGAACATTTGTCTAGGAATTGATTAGCCATTCAACTCATAGCATGCACCCATTGGGGGAAGTCTCTTTTTGAATGTTTTTCTTGATGATATATACAGAAGGAGTCGGATGTTAAGTTCCCTAAGTCGATGTTTAGGTTGGTCGAGGGAGGTTTTATAGCTTTTAAGGTGGGTTCCTTTTTAAAAATGGTTTATAAGGTATTTGACTTTGGTTTCCTTCCCCGACTCTCCTTTTCATAGCTACGAGCTTATTGGAAAGTTTTTTTCTCATCCTCTATAGGGTTTCTATGTCCCCTCCCTCTTTTTCGGGACCTTTTTTTGTTTGTTTTCTTGGGGTTCTATTCAACAAAATTCCCCTCTTAGGTGGAGGTTGGGTTTCCTTTTTTATTAGTGAGATCTGACCTTCTTTGCATCCTTTTATTTGGAACTCAATCATTTTAGCTTCTTCAAAATTTTCAGCTAGAGTATTCTGGGTGGCCCTTTTTACGAACATGGAAATAAAATTTGGGAGAGAATTAACATATACTTCAATCTGCAACTTCAGAGTAGGTTTAGCCTCGGGTTGGAAATTTTTCAAAATGGTGGTGAAACTTTGGTTGAAATATTTGACCTTTTATTTTGGACTCATAGTGGCGGAATTTTTTTTTTCCATGAAAGCTCATGTAGTAGTTTCTTCAACAAACTTGTCTAAGAAATCATTTTGAAACTTTGTCCAACTAGTTATGGAACCAACCGGTAGGTTGAAACACCAAGTTGAAGCAAAATTTTCAAAGGTATAAGGGAACAATCTACGCACCACATCTTCGCGTTGCACATTCATCAACCTTATGGCTAATATGAACTTCTTAATATGGTCTTCAGGCAATGCAAAGGTTTTAGGGTCAAATTTGGGAAGTAGTTTTTCTAGATGTCTGGGTAGGCTATGCATCCATCCTGGGATTGCTAGAGCATCTCTTTCCAACCATGGTTTGTTATCTCGAGGTTGATCTCCCCCTTATCCGTTGTTATCATTATTTCCCCCCATGTCTTATGATTCAAAACTAGAGCGATCTGATTTGGACCCTTCCTCTTCATATTCATAATTGTAAAGTTCAAAGTAGTTACTAGATAGTGGGGTGATGAATGGTGTTTCAGGTATTAGACCAAGGGTTTTTTTTATCTCCGTGAGATCAAATTCTATTAGTTCTTATACCGTTTGAATGAATAATTGATCAGGGGTGTCAAAAACTAGTCCTTTGTTTTTCCTTAGAGGAAGTAAATGAGCTAAATGTAATGCTATGATCTATCAAGCATAAGCTCTGGTGATTCTTCTGAAATTGTTTAACTCTTTGTGAGGAAGAATGTAAGGTATTTCAGGGTACATGCATTCTTTTTCTTTGTGCTGAGATGATTTACTCATAGTGGGAGTATTCTTTGTATGTGGGTTGTCTTGAGAATGACTAGCCATGCATGTGGGATGTTTTGGATCGATAGGATTTGCAGAATATATTATTAGAAATATTGTTAGTCATGCATTCATTCAGGCCCTCCTTCTAGTGCAAATTTTGTTGAGGGGTCAAAAATCCCTTTGACTCAATAGCAGGAACCAAACCTGCTTGGGAGGCCCAATAAGACTCATAAGAGTTTACTGAGTGGTATGTTTCTCTAGATTTGTGATCTAGCTGGATTTATCGATGGGCTTTAATCGTGATCGATATGTATGTATTTCTGTGAAAACTTTCCTCAGTATAAGAAGTTCTCTTTTTGTTCTTTTCTAACATTTGTGTTGATAAAAGGAGGGGTTTAAACTAATGACAAAGGGAAGTTATGATATATTGGAGAAATATGGGTTTTGGGATAACATTTATACCTCAGCATGCATACAATGAGGATTGAACCTAATTCAAGCTAGAAATAATACCATTGACTTGTCGACATTCAACATCGTCTGAGATGACGTTTACAGGAAGAAAATGCGTATGTAATAGAAAATGAGTGCAAGAAAATTAATTTTCAATACTCTACTATCAATCACATATCAACACAATTGATTTCTATTCATCGATTATAATAAAAGAACTGACACAACATTATAATATAACAGAAACAAAAAATACAACAACTCTTACTCAATATAGCAAAAAATATTGGATTCGAAGACAAAGATAACCCCCCTCGGTCCAATCACACTAATGCCTCAGATGAAAGTAGTGTCTTTGGTTCTAGACAAAACTTCTAAATTAAAATAACTTGCACATAAATAATTCTCTTACAATATTCAAGAAAAAGTATTTCTCTTCAAAACCATTGACCCTTAACACAAGTTTGATTCTCTTATTTATAAAAATAACTAAACTAAAAATAGCTACTAAAGTTGTGTTGAGTGGAGAAAATGACACGTAGTGAAATTTATCTATCTCTTCTCTTTCGTATTATTTAGATCATCTCGTCATTTTACTAAAGTGGATTGTTCCTCTCGTATTCCAACCATTTCCAGAAGAGATTTTTCATGTATTTGCATAAGGGAACCTATGTTGATCCATCAGATCAGAGAGGACCTCATTCATCTCAATTGTTTGTTTCTTGTACTTAATTAGTTTGATAGTCACACGTTGTAAGACTGTGAGAGATTTAATTAGAGGCTCCATGAAATTCTTCAATTGGACCAGGATTATGCTTGAAACCTGTGAAATCTCTATTTCACATACCTGGTCTTGCTCTGCATGTTGCTTGACTGTATCATGTAAATCGGTGAAATCCTTCGGTGGGAAAAACTCTGGCAAGTCAATACCTCTCATTTCTTTGTTTATTTTTCCCAACTTTTCTCACACTCTTCCCATCTCTCCTGCATTTTCTATTGGGGTTCCTAGACCATGTATACCTAGTGTTAAACTTCCTTCCTTATTCAGGTGATGTTGTTGTCCATCAGCACTTAGAAGCCATGTTCTTTTGTATCTCGGCCCTTATGCACTTTTTTGATGTAGTCAATCCATTCCAGGGATTGATCTGCCTTCTCATACCACCATTGGATGTCATTGTAGGTTTCTAGCCCGATAAGGTATCTTCTTGAAAATCAACTATTCGAGAAGTGAAGAGGTCCCTCTCCCTTTTTAATTGTGCATACATCTCTCAGTACTCACTTTTCAAGAGTACCACCACCTGGGTTGAATTTTGGTAATATTCATCTTGATGTCATAGGTGGTCTAACTCTTTCCTCATGGAAGCTACCTCAATTTAATCCCTTTTTTCCTTGTCTAATGTGGAATCAATTATGACCATCCCTGCTCTGATTTGCTCAGTCATCCTAGTATTTTTCGTGTCAAATAACGTCTCTTTTGTGGTTATGAACAAGGTGCTATCGAGCGTAATCTTCCTTTTCCTGATTGTTCTTTTAATCACAACCTTTATTTTCCTATCATAAGCAATAGCCTATATATCAGTGAATTTGTCTATCGGTTCAAGAATTTACTAATCCTCCCAGGAGAAAGTATTACCTAGGCTTCCCGCTATATAGAGGTATTCCGTAGTAGGTTATTTGTCTCTTCTAAGGGTGGGAACTCGACCTCCTTATTCCTCAATCAGTGGTTTCTATGGTAATATTGCTGTCGACGTTTGTTTTGTTCCACAACTTGGTCCACTCACACCCCTACCAGAGGAGGTTCTTGTGCATCCTGGTGACTCAACCTTCTGTTGGTCCTCATCATTTGACAGAGTCTTTGTCTTAGATGGAGAAGTGGGCAGAGGATCAGTATTGGCTGAGATTTTGGTCGTTGAGATACCGATTTTTGGCTACCCTATTTCTTCTTCTTGTCCTCCTGCATCCATGTCATTCTTAGAGTTATCATTATGAGGTTTTGTTTCCTCTAATGACTATGTCTCTAGTTTCTTGAGAAACATAGTGTCGAGAATGGTCCTAGCTTCCAAGTCACCTTCTTGGGGATTTAAGACCAAATCATCACCCTTGGTTCTTCCTCCTGTGTGATTATCACTCATATTATGTGTGTATCTTCTAAGCCTTCCTTGTCATCGTATATGGTTATTAAATATATGAGGGAAGTAGGCATACCCATCCCACTTGATTCCTTCACTTTCTTATGTTGAGATTTAGTTGTCACTGATCATCCTGCTTGGGCTGATATGGGGCTAGTGTTTTCTTGGGTAGGAGTATATTCTGGTGGAACTGCTTTTGATACATTCAGTTCTACCTCCAGGCCATTTGTATCGACATGGGTGATTCTCAAGGGTCTTACCAAAGGGTTAAGTGGGGAATCTTCCCTCATTATTTTCATAGCTCTCTTAGCTTCTTCCAGTAACAATGTCCCCCTTTTCAATGCTTTTGTAATTTTTGTTTCTCTTGTTTCTTCTCTTACCCTGATGGATTCTTGATTTGTGTGTTCTATTGTCTCAAACTTTTCATCCATGATCATTTCTCTATTATTGGTCATACTAGGGATATCCCTTCTATGGAGCACTTCCTTCCAATATTGGGTGCCCTCGGTGAAGATCTCATCTTTGAAAA
The DNA here is from genome assembly GCA_900067695.1 of Picea abies. Classification (NCBI taxonomy): domain Eukaryota; kingdom Viridiplantae; phylum Streptophyta; class Pinopsida; order Pinales; family Pinaceae; genus Picea; species Picea abies. The sequence continues at coordinate 3,842 of CBVK0101625286.1, read as the reverse complement.
TGTCATGATAATATGGCCAACATGAGGACACGTTCCCCACGTGCTGGTGTACCAAACCCTTTGGGTCATTCTTTCAAAAATTTCTTATGTGGAACTGATACTCAAGCTAACTCAATCCTTCTTGTTTTTCCTACGTAGTGTCTTTAACCATATAAAACCCAATATGAAAACCATAAGGTATGAAGTCCCTCTTATTATCCTTCACCAAAGAAGCGTTATAGCCTTGTAGGATGGTCTAGTAATAAATCTCTCCCAATATCATATTGTTTGGGACATGAGTGGGGAGTAGGTGTGGTACACCAGTAGCCCCAAACACTCTGATGTAAGTACTTGTTTCTTCAAAATAACAGTGGCCAAATTTGGATATCATATTTTTTGTTTCCGCTGAAAGCCTCGGGAATTCATTTCTAAATATAATGAAGTGTATTCTAGATATAAAATCATCACATATCATAGCGTAAAACCTTTTGTACCTATTCTCCCAAAAAATGTTGAAATAAACGTGCACAGGTAACTCAACAACATGCGAGTTTAAATTCATATCTGCGAAAGCATTTCTCACACAAATCATGTCCAATAGGTAAGATTCCATGAAGAATAATGATGTTTCTCCTTCTTTTGGTGTCTGGGCTTGTAGGATGTTGATACTTAGCTTCTTTGAAATAATGGCTCCCCAATTGAAACTTCTCCTGGAGATCGCTACGATATATTCTAAGGGAATCCATGCTTCTGAAAACTTCGAGAAATAATTTTATCCATATAATCGATATATCAATTCCATTAAATACATATATGTCTCTCTGAGGTTTATCATGTTGTACCATCCATTGTTCCTATTTGTGAACTTTTTTTCCTCTTTCCACCATGAGGCTAGTAACCGACTGGTGCCATGAATCTCATAAAACTTGACCACCAAATATGTATTCATCCTTTCCTCTCGGCCTCTGAGTTTGTAATATTTGTGTACTTCCACTAGAAGAAAAATACCAACCCATTCATATCAACCAGGATTGTTGACGTCGGTGGAGAAAATTTTGATCTAAACCCTATTGTTCCATGTCCTAGAATCTATCAATCGTCAATTAGTGCATCGACGGCGACAGTTTTTCTTTGGCATTGCTTCATTGGTACTCTTAGGAAAAAAATTTCATGTCGACCCAAACTATCATACAGTGCTGACGTGGAAGTACAAATATGACATGATGAGGTGGACATGCTAATGTAACACAAGGAGGTGGACATGATAATGTAACACAAGGAAAATGAAAATATGTCATGGAAGATAATCGAGCAATACAGACCATCTACTTGGAAAAACATGTGATGTTTGATTTAACCTTTTTGGTGTGAGAAGCATTTTTTTCGGCATTGGTGACTTTCCTTAGACACATTTTTTTCTAGCTACCGCACACTTTCTCCCTTTTCGTCGATTCCGACGATGTATCAAATATTGACGATCGACAATTTTTATTGTTTATGTTGGAAGTTTGTCTTTTGAATTTCTCTAATGTCGATGATACATTGGAAATTTTTAAAGAACTGTTTCGTAGACCAGAATCACCGATTGGCACGCGACTCCTTTTTATAAAAATAAAATAAATTGTGTGCACTTAGTCTTTATGCCATGTTTACTTAGAGAAAAATGTCAATCTATCAAAAAAATTCAAACCAAACAAAATGTGACCAATGATAAAACACAACAACAGAAAAATCCATCCATCCCAACAAAACTGACTCTATTCAAAAATGAAAAAGTGGTATCCAAAAGAAAAACAATTGCAAATTCTTTTAGGGTGTGTTGAGTGCTCAACATGTAGCACCTATTATTTTCCAAAGTTTCTATCTATATTGGATTTATTAACTTCTAGATGAGTCTTATTGGCCATATATAAATGATTTTGGAGACATTTGTTTTTGGAATTTGTTCATCGTATCGATCCGCTTTGATAGGTATTGACCTCGAAACTGGCATATGGGTTAGGTTTTTCCCTACTTGCATTTTTTTCATTATTCATTTCCTAGTTCACTTTTCCTTAAGATTGACCCCACTGAATTGTGATTCTGACCTTCCTTGTTGATAAGTGTGTCATAATTAGTTGGTAAAGCCTCCCTCTATATGGATTCCCTAGGTAGATCCTTCATTGCATTTTGGCGTCCATGTTGTGAGTTTTCCATAGGCATGAGAGTCTCGTTTAGTCCCTCCATGACTTTGTGTTGAAGCCTCATTATTCTTCTTCATCATTTTTCTGGACCATACCCAAGGGACTCCCCAAGAGAATGGTTTGTCTTATTTCAAGCTCACTAAAACTATGAAAGTGACATCTAACAAGAAATTAATTGTTATTTTCGGCCTCGTTCGGATTACTTAAGAAAAGAAGCCCCCCTCGAGTCTTTTTTAAGCTATTTGCAGACTCTCTAAAATTGAAAATATTGTCAAGCGATCTTGGTTTCCCTTCACTATCGTCAAACTTAAATTTTAAGGCACATCTGTCTGGCGATAGTTTACCCTTTTTTTGGTCTGGATGGCTATTTGTATGAGAAAGGTATGCCCTAGGAGCTACGTGTTAGAAAAATAGGATCGCGAAGAAATAAAATAAAACAAATGCAGAAATAAAACACAAAAGATACATAATACAATAGAGACACAGATATACGTGGTTCACCCAGTGTGGAATACATCCACCAGAGAAATTTCCAGGTCCTTCCTTTATTATAATCCATCAAATGAAGTGATACAACCTACAACACACCCGTTGTAACTTACTCTTCTTTCTCTCATAGTCTCCTCACACAAAATACAATATTCGCAATGATACATAGTCGCAGTACATTTCCCTCATAAAAGACGGTTGCCTTATAGGGAAAAACAAAAACCTAACATAAATTCTACCATCATATCTCCAACCTTATAATGAACGGTATAGATTTACTATGAAATTACAATACACATTTACAAGGAAATTTTTCCTTTGGGGGCTTCGTCCTTGAACCCTATCGGGGAACACTATCCCTCAAACCCCTACTGGGGGCCCTCTTTCCCCCGAACCCCCCAGCTGGGGGGATATCCCCCCCAGACCTCCCTGCACTCCCCCATGTAGATGAGTGTACATTCTTCTGGGGTGTAAACTCTTCATGGTTTATAAATGAGGCTGAAAACAAATACCTTTGAATCAGGAAGATAATCTGGCTCCACAACGAACAATCTCCCACTTGGAGACTTATCTCAACAACTCCATAATTTTTGTATCCATTGGACTATGATCCTTCTTGGACCAAGTGAAACTGAGCAGGAACTCAGTTTCTCCCTGGTTACTCCCTTCTTTTACATGTCTGCAAGATTCTAGCTAGTGTGTATCTTTTCCAACTTCAAATGTCCATGTTCAAAGACAGATTGTATGAAATGGTACCTAAGTTATATATTCTTAGTTTTAGAATGGAAGGTTGAGTTCTTTGCAAGATGAATGGCACTCTCACTGTCACAGAATGGAAGGTTGAGTTCTTTGCAAGATGAATGGCACTCTCACTGTCACAGTACAACCTGTTATTCTCTTTCTTCTTTCCCAATTCCTCCATAAACCTATGTAACCAAATCATTTCTTTAATAGCCTCTATAGAAAAAACATACTCTACTTCTATTGTTGAAAGTGAAACAACCTTTTTTAGTTTCAAAATCCAACTTACTGTTGTTCCACCTACAGTAAAAACATACCCTGTCGTGCTCCTCCTGCTATCTTTATCACCTGCCATATTTTAATCAACATATCCATGTAGAACAATATTTGAACCTTCAAAACATAATGCATGAGTAGAAGTACCTCTCAAATACTTGAGAATCCACTTTA
>CBVK0101625280.1:0-25849 GCA_900067695.1 Picea abies | reverse complement strand
TAGGTTTTTGGATGTATAGGTTTTTTTTCATTCTTTCTTATTATAAAAAGGCCTTCAGAGCCTCATTGTAACCTTCTTCTTGCGAATGCACACCACCGTCACATCTCTTCTCAGAGATAAGCCACCACCATTCCAACAAGCTTGTTTCCGCTACATTTTACAGTTTCAACTTATTTCGTTATTCAATAGAAAACCAATTTTACTGTATCTCTGTTATTTTGTGTTAAGCACCCGTTAATAATCTGTATTCATTTTGTTCTGCTCATAAAATCTAGAGCACACCTCTAAGTTGTACTCACATGATCATATCTAGCATGACATAAGCCCTCTTGCATCATCTCTAATATGTATGATCATCTCTAATTTGTACTAGCATGACATATCTATCATGATGCATTGCCACTACATCATATCTAAGTTGTACTTGCATGATCATATCTAGCATGATGTGGCTCACCAACATCGTCTCTAAGTCATACTAGCATGACACAACTAGCATGATGTCAATACATCATATATAATTTGTATTCCATCTCTAATTTGTACTCACACGATGCTCCTTGGGCCACTGTATCAACAACTCGAACCATCTATATCCTATCTAAGTTGTACTAGTGTAATCATAACTAGCATGATGCAAGCATCATCTCTAAGTTGTATGACCACCTCTAAGTTGTACTAGCATGATACAGATCCGAAACTCAATGACAGTCCATGATGTCACATATCAGTGCTCCCTCCCAATCGAGGAAGTCATCTCCTCCCTTTCAACCATGGGAGAAATCTCCACGAGCCTAGCTTGTCCCTCAAGTATGAAAAATTTAGCTTGGACAAAGGATTCATCAAAATATCTGCATTTTTCTCATCAGTGGAGATATACTAGAGAACCACTTCTCCCTTCTATACTTTATCAAACACAAAATAATATTTGATCTCAATGTGCTTCAACCTATCATGGAACACCAAGTTCTCTGAAACATTCACATAGATCTAGTTATCACAATATATCATGGTTGAATCCAACACCTGATGAAACAGTCTAGAAACCAGCTTACGGAGCCACACTGCTTATGTACAAGCATCACAAGCTACAATATATTATGCTTCTACAGTACTGAGTGCAACAAAATTATTTTTTTTGCTAGCCCATGATATCATAGTAGATCCCATACTGAAACATAGTCCATAAGTACTCTTCCTATCATATGCACTTCCTTCCCAATCTGAATCAGTGAATTCATGCAGCTGTACATCATTGTTTGAGGCATATCTCAAACCATAAGTAATCACTCCACAAATATATCTTAGGACATGCTTTGCAGCTATCCAATTCTCTTGTCTAGGTTCCACCTAGAACTGGCTCAACGTGTTCACATAAAATAAAATGTCCGACCGAATATTCACCAAATATATCAGGGAGCTAATCAACTATCGGTGCAAGAATGAGTCTACTGGATCATAATCAAAGTCTCTCAACTTCCTCAAATCTGTCACCATGGGAGTTGCCATGGATTTACAATCCATCATCCCAAACTTTTGAAGGATCTTTACAACATACTTCCCTTGTCCTAGGAAGACTTCACCATGCTTCTTCCATAATTATAATCCCAAGTAGTAGTGCATGAGACCAAGATAATTCATATCAAACTCTGAGGCTAGCTCCTTTTTACACTGAATAATGAGAGGCTCTACACCTGTCAGGAACAAATCATCAACATATAATAGTAGACTCATAGGTGCACCATTCACAACTTTGTATTATAGGTTTGGATCGACATGACTCTTGTAAAATCAAAGTCTCGTCAAATAGCTATCGATACGTGAATACCAAGCTCTTGGATCTTGCTTGAGTCCATACAAGACCTTCTTTAATTTGCATACATGGGTTTCTCTTGAATGTACCTAAAAACCTTGAGGTTTGTCTATGTATGCTTCTTCCTCAATCACTCCATTGAGAGAGGAGGTATTTACATCCATATGATGTAAACTCCAACCCATGTACACTGCTAGAAATATTACGGCTCTAATAGATGTATATCTGGAAACCAGAGAAAATGTCTCATCATAATATTCTCCCTCTTGCTGGGAGAACCCTCTAGACACAATTCTCGCCTTGTATTTATCAATAATTCCATATACAACATGCTTTATCTTATATACCCACTTTGAAGTAACTACAAACTTCTCTTTAGGTCTAGGAACTACTTCTCATACATCATTCTTCATAATACATTGGTATTCTTCCATCATGGCCTCCTTCCATTCTTTGTTCTTGACTTCTTCCTCAAAGGTGGAAGGTTCTGCATTAACCAAACTTGTCATGAATGTAGCATAACTAGTGAACCTTTTGGGTTTCTTTATTTGTCTGAAGGTGCCACTGGGAGCTTTATATATTTCTGCTTCCTACAAAGTAGTTTCAAGCCATGCTTTTCTTTTTCTTGTCTTAGGTATAAAAGTTGGTTCCACAAATTCATGTGGTGGTTCTTGTTCTTCATTAGTTTTTTCTGGAGAACATGTACTTTATTTTTTTGTCTCGTCATGTTCCTCTTCTTCGTTGGATTCTATAAATTCTTCTATATACTTCTTAAAATAAATCCTTTCATCAAAAGTTATTTCAATCATTTGTTGACCTAGAACATATATTCTATGTGCTTTTGATTATTCACTATAACCAATGAATATTCCTCTCTTTCATGAGGGTTCCAACTTGTTTCTCTTATCTTTGGGAACATGAATGTATACAGAACATCCAAGGATTCTCAAGTGTTCAACGTTTGGATTTTTTCCTGAGAAGGCTTCTTCTGGAGTCATGTTCTTTAGTATACAGTGTGGGCTTCTGTTCTGAACATAAACAACTGTCATAGCTGCTTCTCACCATAGTAACATGGATAAGTTCTGGTCATTCATCATTTCCTTGAATGAGTGTTCAATAGTTCTATTATTTCTTTCAGCCACACCATTCTGTTGAGGATTGTGAGGGACAATGAGCTCCCTCCTAATCCCAACTTATTTATAAAATGAAACGAGCTCCTTGGAGGTATATTCTCCTCCATTATCATATCTTATTGTCTTGATCTTCTTATTTGTTGGGTTCTCTACTTCATCTTTGAACTCTTGGAATTTTTTGAATACTTCATCCTTAGTATTTAACAGGTATAACCATGTATTTCTTGAGAAATCATCTATGAACATCACATAGTAGAGAGAGCCTCCTAGAGACTTCACTCGAATAGGTCTACATACATCTGAATGTATTAGGTCTAACATCCCTTTGGATCTATTCTCACTACTTGGGAAAGGTTTATTAATGTTATTACCAAGTGTGCATCCTCTACACACACCTTCATGTACTGGCTGTAATTCTGGTATGCCTACAACCATATGTTTTAGGGATGGAAAGGATTGATAATGAAGGTGAGCATATCCTATATGCCATAACTCATGGCATTCAAAGCATTGTACCTTTGACATATCTCTCTTGAATTTATTTCTTGAATCAAATCTTTTCTTTCCTCCATGTATTTTGAACTTTGTTGCAAAGGCTTGAGCATATTCTTCCTTTCGAGGTTTTCCTTTAGAGTTCAACCTTGTCTCTTCTTTTGCACAACAGGTCCAAATTTGTTCTAACATTGGGAACTCCTTCCTTGTATTCATGCTTCCTGCAAATGCATCACATGATCTAGAAAGACCATTGAGTGCTATATTCACAACTTCCTTTTCTGGAATGTGATGCAGACCCCTGACCCTCGGGCCAAGATCTGCATAGGATCATTCTAAATCTCCCCCCTGAGTCTAATTGACTCTTTGAATTCATCACAAGGAATTTCTCACACACAAGCGGGTGTATCCACAGGTCCTTCGGGTTTTTCGACTTCGCGAACCTTGAAGTCGAGTTTTTGGCTCCTCAACCCTTCAAAACCCGAATTACTGAAATGTCAAAATCCCTGACTATTTCCTCCTCCAAAGATGTGTCACATTTTGCAACTTCGAGAATTTCGATGCAAAGAGCCCCAACTCCTTGTCCTCGGGATCGCCGAAATTCTGAACCCTGAAATTCTCAACGAAGGCTGGCTCCCCACAAATGTGATCGGGACCTTTCCCGAAAGGGCAATTTCAGACTTCACGACTTCACGAATCCGAATGAAAGCATCTCAACTCTCCAACCTCCGAACTTCGAAACGTTCAAACAAAAAATTGACTCCTCCTGACAATGAGTACATGCCACCTGTCTCCTCCACTATACTTTGTCTCCTATGTGGATTCTTTCCACCTTTCCACATGAGTGTTCGACTTTCAAGACTTGAGTGAATGTCCAACAACCATTCCTCTCCTTTTTCAAACCCTGAACTCTGAAATGGCACCTCCAACAGGATCAACGGCTACAAGCCTCCTTCTGATATGATGGCCCACGTTACTTCAGGCTTCCGGGTACTGGGAGTTTGAAAATCTTGATCCCAACCACTTGTCGCTCTGATTCCTGAATCTCCGAAATGAGAATTCACATGGGATCCGACGACTCTCGTTGAATTTGATCCAATGACCCCTATTTCACCTGAGCTTATGATTGAAAAGGCACTCACCTTAACCTCCTCGCTCCTTTAGCAGATCCGATGGCTCTCAGGTCTTTGACACTTCCCCTAGAGAGTGTTCTCGCTGTTCGATTACACCCTTGAAAATCCCTTTTGCAGTTTGAAAATGTGAAGGACCAAAGGTTTTGGCTTGCACTTCTAACTTACCAACCCAAATTCCTGAACTGATCTGGCGGCTCAACTAACCACGATCAACGAGCCTCGTTGATTCTTGACGCCAGAGTGGTGGATTCGTCCAACGCCTAACCACCTTGCAGCTCCACTGAATCCTATGGTCCTCGCGACTTCGCGAGTTCTCCACGGAGAATTCTGACCGCCCACTTCACTTCACAAGAATCTCTAACTCAACTGACTCGGCGTCCTTCCACTGGAACTTAACTTGACTTGTACGCGATGATTTCACTCCGTCTATCTTTGAACACTTCAAAGGTACTAACCCTACTAAGCTTTCACTTGCAAACTCAAGCCTCTCAAAAGGGACTCCTGCACACACTCCTTGCGACAATCTTTCAAATACTTCTCGGTATTTGATTCTTCGACTTTGTGCACCCTCTGGAACAACAATCCTTCAACCTTCACCTTAGTCAATAACTTCTAAGGCTTCGACTAGCCTGCGCACACCTTACACGACTTCTGTGCTTCACTTGCACTTCTGTTGGAATGAGAACAATGATATCCCTCCTGAGCTTTCTGAGATAAAACGCAGAACCCTTTTCAACGCACACCTTGCAGACATTTCACTGCACTCCTTGCAGGAATTCTCTATCAAGAAGAGAAACAATTGAAACTCATTCTTCTCCTCTATCAGACTTCATACATTCCACATGAAATCATTCACACAACATAACATTAAAACAAATGCATAACAGAGAGAATAAAACAACTGTAAGCATACCATTCAACAAATGTAAATGGTAAACATCATAACACCATGAAAATTGAGTCAAAGCTTCATATATTAACTCAAATACTCCTATACATGGTTTCTTCTCTACAACTCTCTGCTACAACTCAACAACCTATGAATTCTCTTCTCTTCTATGCTAATGATACAATGATACAAAGGTGAGGGTGTCTATATCTGTTTTCCCTCCTACGCTCTTAAACTGTCTAATCTATTAAAATCAAATCTACCTACTTTCATTAAATGAACTTAAATTCCCATTACATTAGACAGATGAGAGAAAATTGCTCAAGATCTGTGTACAATATCTAGCTATAAATGCAAGTACGCCCCCCTAGCTATTACATTAATATCCACTCTTTAATCTTTCAAAACATTTCGAAACGTGCGTGGGTGCTTTCCATCTATCTTCTGCCTTTATGCTCACTTGGCTGCTTATGATGTTCCCGCATCAGAATGACTTCTACAATAGCTTGTAATTGATCTCTTAACTGATAAATATTCACAAAATATGAAGCTATGGTGTCATCCTTTGTCATCTTTGTGTCACAAAGTTCCTTCTTTAGACTCATCACTTGTCCAATATTTCTTACTGAGAAGAGGTTTGTTAGGGAATCATACATCTTATTAGATGAGTCAAGATGAGAAATGTAGGGTATCAAATGGTCCTTTACAGAGTCCACTATGATACTCATAGCATTGATGTCATTATCCTTGAACTTCTCCATAACTGCAACGTTCTGAGGTTGCTTCTCTTTTCCTGCTTCAAAATATGCTTCCATGATCTTGCCTTTCACAATATCCAACACTTTATTCTCGGAAAGGATGAGTTCTATCCTTGTATTCCATGCTCTGAAGTTAGAATCTCCTTCTAACTTGTTTTCTGACTTCATAGAGTAAGTCATGACTATTTTTACTTGGTAAACCTTTGACTTTGACTTGGTAAACCTTTGACTTTGAAAAAAAACTCAAAATTGATGCCTTGGCTTCCTGAGAGCAGTAGGAGGTGCGCTAGGCTAGGGAACACTAGGTTATCTAGGAATTAGGTCAATTTCTTCACTTAAGGTGCCTCAAAACAAGGGTTAGGGTTTCATTGTTGTAGTAAAACAATCACTGCAACTACAATTGAAATTGCGAAAATCCTCTCAATATACCTTCCAGTGGTTAGACTGTCTAAAGTGAGTGTGGGTCCATAACCTATTAAAATAATAAGTTTTCTCATTTCACTGTAGACAATATCTCAATATTGTTACCCAACCATTGGGACAAAGGCCACCCCCGAGCACCTTAACCTTGACAGACAAAATAATTCCAGAAGCAAACCCTAAAACTAATAGCCAACCAAGGTAGCATACCTCTCTTCAAAGCTAGTGTACAAAGTATAAATTCCAAACCATAAATGAAGAACAAGTCACTACTACAACAATTGCAGCTGTCCTCCAGTCATCCACACCACTACTCCTTATGAGGCCATGAGACTGAGTGAGTGAAAATGAGCTCAATTTCCCTCTATTTATAATCCTCTAAGTGACCTGACTGTGTCGACTTATTCTTCCTGGAGGCTAATAACTTAATATTAATTATTCTCTTGAGCCGACTTGGCTTCTAGGGTTATTATCCAACATTTTAGGGTCTTTCTTGCTTCCTAGAATATTCTAGTCTAGTCAAAGGTTACATGTATATATTAATACCTCCCACATCTACCGTAACATCAACATGATATTTGGTTCTTAACAACATGATAAGTAAGTGAAGGTATTCAACACTCTCAGGTAAGCTCCTCGTCATTCTTACGTCTCAGAAATTGTATGATCACATACAATTAATTTTTATCAGTTTATGATTATAAGTTAAGTGTTTTATATCCAATGAATTGTCTTTATGTATTAGGTATTTAATGGATATATAGGCCATTACACCAACCCAATCTTATATATCTTCGTAGATACCAATCTGCTGGAGACACCAATCCCCACCGCAAAGAACCAACTTAGCAAGAGACACCAATCTCTTTGTTTGAGCATCACCAACCTTCAAGTTAAAATTTCTTCTTTAGTACATACAAATTATTCAAAATATTATAACATTCACATACCTTCACTGAGTATACTTTCTACTTCTTCCTTCACTAGATCTGACCAAAATTTGAATTTCCAAATGAAATTTATGGTAACTTTCCCAAAGCTTGTTGTTTTAGGCCTCTTCCGAAGAACAAAGTTTTACAACATGCCATGCATCCAATTTTGCAAACATGATCCTAAAATTTGTATCTTAGGTACTTCAATACGTCTCCTCACATCTCAATTAATTTCATAGTATGAAAAGTTCAAGAAATGAAGTTATAGAGAAAATGCCAATATGACCCATTTGAAATTGATTTCAGGACCATTCCAAAACCCTACATTCTACAAAGTATATCTTAGAAGGTATAACGAACCAAAGTATGAAGTTTTTATCTAAGGTAATTCTATATGTCTCCTCAAATACTTGAAAATTTCATAGTCTGAAAAGTCCCAGAAAAGAAGTTATAGCGAAAATGCCAAACTAACTTGTTTGAAATTGATTTCAGTTTTATTCATAAACCTTAAATTACATGGGTAATATATCATATAGTCTAAATTATAGTGAACGGACATATAAAATTTTAACCACATGTACCCAAAAATATCATCTTCGCATCCTCAAAATTTCACAGTCTGAAATGTCCTGGAAAATAAGTTATAGAAAAAATGCCAAACTAACCTATTTGAAATTGATTTCAGGAGCATTCATAAACTCTAAATTCAACAGAGAATATCTCCAAAAATTTAGTGAACTAACATATGAAATTTTAACCACATATACCCAGATATCTCACTTTTGTCTCCTCAAAATTTCACAGTCTCAAACATCCAAGAAAATAAGTTATAGCAAAAATACCAAACTGACCTGTTTGAAATGGATTTGAAGAGCATTCAGAAACCCTAACTTCCATAGAGAATATCTTAGAAAGTGTAGAAAATCAATGTCTGAAATTTTGATCACATGTATCTAGAGATATCTCATTCGTTTCTTCAAAATTTGAGGTCTAAGATGTCCCACAAAATAAGTTATCGTGAAAATTCCAAGATGACCTAAAACTAATTTCACAACTCTCCCCTTTTGGAATGATATTCAATCTTTTCTCATCCACTTCTTCAAATATTAATATATTTTCACCCACACACCTTCCTCCCAATATTTTATCTTTTTATACTTCATCATAACTCTTCATGAAGGGACATGTTAATTTAAAAAGACATGACACCCATTAATTAAATAATTAATTCCCCTTTTTTTATTTCACTTTTCCAAATACCATGGGAAAATACCATGGTATTCCAAGCCCATGGGTTTGAAACCACAATTTCACTTTTTACTTTTTCATGTGCATCCTTTTTTTTTAATATACTCATAAACCTACATATAAATCAATATTGGAAATGTTGTGTTTATTTGTAAAGCCGTAATATGACATTAATGAAAAAATTAATCCTTTGACATCAATGACAATAATTTCAACACTTTATATGGGTCGAATCTACGACGTTGCTTCACTGTAGAAGGGAATTTATCAGAGTTTAAACCACGTGACCATCTTAACCTTCTAAGGGTATGCATGTTGAATACATGATTCTTCTTCTATATTGTTAGTAAAAATATGTTATGCACTCATAGTTTTATGACAATTAATGACGTGTGTGTCTATTTTGTAGTGTCATTATCCTTTGCTCATGTGTGTTTGTGTGAACCATGAATTACCCTAGGACATGCAACATGCCATATCAAAATTATTTGCATTTGTACATTGGATCATATCAAAGAAGATTCATATGGCTATCATTCCATGGCGGCGTCGAGAGACAATTGAGACTGTTTATATGTTTGAGAAGGAATTGCCCACAAGTTTTATGGACTTGCAAGTCCATATTCTAATTTACATACCCGATGAGATTGAATTAGTTGGGGTGCTCTCATTTCGTTGGATGTTCTTATTGGAGAGGTACATGAAAAAATTGAAGGGGTTTGTTCGATAAAGGGGAAAACTAGAGGTCTCTATGGTAGATGGGTACATAGTATATGAGTCGTTCTATTATGCTAGTGAGTACATCAAGAAAATTGATGAAACACCAGGGGAAATGGTTTTGGATGGCCGATGGGATGAGGAAAAAAGGGAAGGGGAGATACTTCAAACAAATAGAAAAATGATTGATAAAGAGTAAGTCACTTATATTTTGTCAAATTTGTATAGAGAAATTGTTTACACTGAAGTTGATAATATTTATTTGATCTCATAGTATTTGTTTTGAATTCTTGTATACATTAGTGAATTTAGAAATTGATGCCATCAATAAATTCATTCTTTACAAAAGGGAGGCAAAGAGACCATGGGTTGCATTGTATGAAGAGAAAAGAAGGAAATGAGACAATGACAAGAAAAGATTCAGACGGACAAGCATGCCTTACCTCGATCATTTAAATAAAAATATGCCAAAAATATGTCCCAACAATTGGGTGGTTGACCATATATAAGATAAATATGCAGTTTCTGATCATAACTCACATGGATAATATATGTGTTAAATCCTATGTCTACACCTCTTCCTTCTATTCCTCCAACTATCCCATCCATCTCTTAACCTAACTTCTACTTAGTCTTTCTTCATGATGTGTTGAGTCATTTTCATTTGTTTCTATCATCCTTTATTTTCTTTTTATTAGTTCCTTGCTCTTTATAAGGTTAAGTCAAGTCATGATTTGAATTAAATAAGTCATATCACCATGGTTATATCAATTTTGGGTTGCAAAAAGGATAACTTAGGCCTATTGATGCAAAAAGATATTGATTTCAAGAATGCCCCCATTCTTGCAAACAACAAACATGCGCTATTTTATGGGTTTTAATGTTTTAAAAAACATTTAAAAGTTTAAATAATAGTGCGTTGGTGCCCAACATGCATTTGCATCCTCTTTTGCACTCAAGATCGTGCGCATGTTTACCTTGTTCAACTATCATTACAAATTCTGTGCTAAGATCATGCATGTTTGTGCCTCGAGATTATTGCAGGGTTGTGTGTAGTTATAATTATAGGTGGTAAGTAAACCCGAAACAACACATACTCTTGACTACCACCCTCCACAGAAGAAACTAAGTCATGATGGTGTCACCCTGAGAACGCTATAAATTGAACAGAAAAAATCCAATAGGGCTCGAATTGTTCGAAGCTATACCAAAAATTAGGGATATATTTATTAGAGGAGAATGGTTTGACTTCATATAGGCCTTCAATGTACATCACACATGAGTTTCCATAATCTTCATGAAAAAATTCGATGGATTCTAGACTCAACTCGGGGACACCACCATCCATATTACAAAGCACTTCATCACTGGGGCATGCACTCTCCCGATCAGTGGTGAGAGATGGTTTGAAAAAGGTAAATTGCCAACTGAAATATGAATTAATTTTCTAGTGGCAGAACACCAAAACCCTGATTGGAGGCAGGGCATCTCAATTATGTGGATTAAAGAAGAGTGGAGGGGCATTCTCTTTGCAGTTCAAATATATATCATGGGAGAAGGTATATTCTCAATCGTTCACTATTATCACATTAGATTCCTCATGCATTTAAATGGTGACAAGGAACTAAACCTTCCCTTTTATATGCTTAAAATCCTAACTAAGATGTCTAAGAGAATCCATAATTACCTAGAATCGAATCATAGAATCCTCTACCACCAGGGATTCATTAAAATATTGGTTCTCTTTGCTTTAAGAGAATTGGATATTCCTTGGACATACTTTGTGGTGTCTTTAGGGTTACATGAAGAACAAGAAGTCAATCAACAACCAAAATAATAGAAGGACGAGGTTTCCTAGGGAGCTAGGGTTTCCCTTGAAGCTAAGAGTTCATCCAAAGCCACCCAATGAGCCAAAAATAAGACCTTAATTAAAAATAAGAGGACCCGATCAAAGAAAAAAATATTTATCACTCCACCACGGGAGGAAATTCCTCGAAGACAATTGAGGTCCTCCACAGTGAAACAAAGGGAAAGGGAAAGCGGTAAGTGTTGGACAACTGAGAGGGGGGGGGGTGAATCAGTTGTTACTGTGCTTAAACAATTATGCCCATTTTAAACTCTTCATAGAACACTCAATGACAATCACAATGATGTAGGGGAGTAAGAAATAGAATATTAAACATCAATCACACACATGAAATATACATAGATAGATATTTCCTGAGGAAACCCATAAAGGGAAAAACCTCTTCTTCTTGATATGATAAGTAATATTTATTTTATTTACATTATCATTATTATGAGCTCCAACTCCTCTTGAGGCTACAACTTCTGTTTTACAAATAACAACTTGTTGAGAGCACCAATTCTCTGATTTCTCTAGCACCCACTAGAAGGAAGCACCGAATCCCTGAGTGTTCCAAAACCAACTAGATGGAAGCACCAACTTCTAGTCACATAGTCACAAACCTGTATAATAGAGAACAATAGTTCTCCCTTGCACCACACTGCCACCCTATTTTTTCTGGCTACAACCAGATGGAAGATACAACTCCCTGTATTCAAGCACCCACTTGAAACTCTGAGGACACCAGTCCTCCCTAGCACCTCCCTACCATCCTAAAATATAAATATTTTCCTTTTAAAACTTTATCACAGTGATACAACATTTATCTATGGCTTACTAGTCTCATTAGTGTTCTGCTACACTACTTAGCTTTGCCTGCATCAATGTCTCTCTCCTCGTGTCTGCTGTGTTTTCTGTTCTTCTCTCAGATATGCATTTCTGATCCTTTCTTCTTTTGCGCTTCAAATCCTGCACACCGCATGCTTCTACCCCCATGAATCACACTCCACCACTACCCTCATCTCTTCTCTATTCTATTCTTTTATACTCTTTATGCACCTTCTACATATTTCATTTCGTGCCTTTTCACTACATCACACTTCTCCCTACAGGTCGTTCACTTCATCTCATCCTCACGACTGCATAGCTAACTCGCATTTCCTCCTTCATTTCTCTGTTCTGCATGTTTTTGTCACGTCGAGTCCTCTGCTTGATCATCATCACAACACTTTGTCTTCTCTGGCGGTTATACTCAGTGTGTTCATCATATGTAGGTGTTATGCTTAGATTCCTTAGCTTCTCTAGCTATTGAAACTCTTCGTCTTCTCTGTTAGTTACAACCAATCAATTATGGATTCTTTGGATTCTAGCCCCTTCCTTCGCATGACCACCGATGATGACCAAGCGCTTATTCAAAAGACGTTTCCTGATTTCTATCTAGTGAGCGCTGGATCCATTTCATGATATGACCTTTGGCTATGAGATTCATGTGACCAAGCGATTGTGACACATCCAAGGGTGGTTTAGACCAAGCGATTGTGATACGGACTATGGGAGTTTCAAATCTCAAACCATGTTGCTGCTAACTAGATATCTTCCAGAATGGAAGATCTGCTGACATCTGTCCTCTTCAATTGACAACTCTGCCTTCTTTCCTTTGTCCACGTGCAATCCTTGGTCTCAACGATTAGATGACACATGTCCCTCCAAACCAACGGATGAGATCGATTTCACGATTCAGGCTATGGGAGTTTCAATTCTCAATTTCTTGTTTTCTCCCGGAACATTTCACCCAGAGTTTATGATCCAACGATGCGTGTCCCTCTCGGATCAATGGTCAAGATCTCCTTCATATCTTTGGACTTCATAGATTTCAATTCTCAAACTCTTTTTCATCCTTCCTTTTTCTTTTTCCCGGAGTTGACAATCCACTGACACATGTAATGTTAATCCAATGACTATCCTCCACGCTGGGATTTTGGCCTTTGGGACTTCAGGTCTTTGGGCAAGTACTAGTGGTAAAAATCCTGAAGAAAACTCTCGGAGTGACATAACTCTTGTGTCACTCGATGAAATGTCATGAGCCTAGCAACTACCATGTGTCAATCAGATTTGTGATTTCCATGTACCTGAAATGCCGAATCAACTTGACACTTATCATTTTCTGATTGTGCCACGTGTCCTTACTGACATAATCTGCCACTTATCCTTGCTGACGTGATCTATTGACGTGGTATTCCATATGTCCTTCTCAAATAAACGATCCTTATTCTCCCTTTGATTGACGACTGTGATCAAATCTCGACTTCACGTGTCGGGTGTTTGAACGTGAGCCAACCCTGACTCTTCCAACTCCCTATATTCAAAATAATCTAGATCAACAGCCCATGATCCTCTGTGATCCAATGATTTATATCTTATTGAGACTTCACGTTTCATGAGTTCCTACAACTCTTACCATTGAGTTTTCCAATTCATGAGTCAGCGAAATGTTGATCTCTCACCACGTGTCCTCTGGATCCAATGGGTCAGATCTTATTGCGATTTCGAATTTCGTGGAGTTGGAGGATGGATCTCAGCCTTATCCTCTTCACATTTATACTGGATATGATGGTTTTTGGTCCTCTATGCTCAGATCCAATGGATCAGATCTGTACTTCTCCTTTGGTTACTGGACTCTGATCTAATGGAAATCAGGTATTTAGGATTGGTGATCCAACGACCACTGTCGCTCCTCCTCCTGAGCTTTGGATTTCTCAAATCTCAAAGTGTTAAAGGCCACAAAATTTGATCCTTCTGCAAGCCTTGATGTATGGGATTTCATCTGCACATCTCAGAACGCTATCTCTCCTGAGCTTTGATCTCTACGTACTGTTTGCCTCTTCACTCGAGCTTACATTGTTCCTGTTTTACCATCAATGCATACTTTGATCTTTCCATCAATGAAAATAACACTCTGGCTATAAACATGGCAACAATCTCCCCCTTTGGCATTGATGGAAACCTTGAATGGCTGTACTAATCTATTTGGACCTCCAACTATAGCATCTGGATCACTCCTTTTCTCCCCCTTTGACATCAATGTCAAAGAAAACATGCTCCCCCTAAGTTGTGGCAATACTTGTTGGAGGTATCAGATAGTCAACAAAAACATACTCCCCCTGATAGGATGGACCCTCTTAGGTTGATAATGGGTTCACACTTAACTTCTCGCGTAGATACTCAAGCTGAGCTTTTGCAAGCAGTTTAGTGAAGATATCAACAATCTGATCTTTGGAAGGAATATAATGCAAATAAACAATAGTGTTGGTCACCTGTTCCCTCAAGAAGTGATACTTGATGGGTATATTCTTGGTCTTGGAGTGAAACACATGGTTCTTTGACATATTGATTGCACTGGTATTATCACAATGAATTGGGATCGGTGCAATACATTTTACCTCCAAGTCTGCAAGTGTCTGAATCATCCAAAATACTTGGGTACAACATGTGGCAGCTGCAATGTATTCAACTTCTATAGTTGATAAGGAAATGGAACCTTGATTCTTTATCAACCATGATACAAGGGAATCTTCTAAGAAGAATGAACCTCCACTCGTTCTTTTCTTTTCATCCACGCAGTTAACCCAATCAACATCTGAATAGACTGATAGTTGAAAATTCTGATTCCTAGGATACGATAGGCCATAGTCCATTGTTCCTTTCAAGTATCTAAATATTCTTTTGACAGCTAAAAAATGACTCTGTTTAGGTGCAGCCTGATACCTTCCTACCATTTCAACAACATTCATTATGTCTGGACGAGATGCTGTGATGTACAATAGGCTACCTATCATAAACCTATATGAACTCTGATCAACATCAGGTGAATCATCATCCTTTCTTAACTTACATCTAGTGACCATAGGTGTGCTCATAGGTTTAGAATATTCCATTTGAAACCTTTTCAACATTTCTCTTAGATATTTTTATTGAGAAATAAATATTCCTTCAGACCTCTGAGTAATTTGTAGGCGAAGAAAAATGATAGTTACCCTATCATAGACATTTCAAATTTAGACTACATGGTAGAAGAAAACCATTTTACCAATGAAGCATTATTACTATCAAAGATGATGTCATCTACATAGACCACCACAATGAGCAGAGCATTACCTTCTGTTTTGATATATAGATTGCTATCAACTGTTCCTCTCTTGAACCCTTTGTCTTGTAGATACATATCCAGTCTGTGATACCAGGCATGAGGAGCTTTTTTCAACCCATATAAGGCTTTCTTCAGCTTGTAGACAAAGTCAGGGTTATCTGACAGTTGGAAACCCTCTGGTTGTTCCATATAGATTTCTTCTTTTAGATCTCCATTCAGAAAGGATGACTTGACATCCATTTGATAGACTTTAAACTGTTTATGACAAGCATAGGAAAGAAACATTCTAATAGCTTCTAATCTTGCTACAGGCACAAATGTTTCATCAAAGTCCAATCCTTCTATTTGAGCATATCCATTGCAGACCAATCTAGCCTTATTTATTAAAATATTTCCTTGCCCATTCATCTTATTTTTGTAGACCCATTTGGATCCTATTACATTTTTATTTGCTGGCCTAGGAACGAGTTCCCAAGTGTCATTCTTTTCAATATGGTCCAGTTCCTCATTCATTGATTTTAACCAATTTACATCTTCATTGGCTTCATTGAAGTTCTTGGGTTCCACCATGGATATGAAGGCCATATGTGATTTCTAGGTGTTTTTGATTATCCTTCTCCTAGTTTGTACACCTTTGTCTTTCTCACCAATTGTCTGAATTGTAGGATGATTCTTTTGAATAATTCTAGAGGAAGAATTTGATGTTGTTTTCTGATTTGAGTCTACCTGAGTATTTGCATCTTCATCTGACTCAAAGCCTTCTTGTTCTGATTCTTGGACCTGTTCAGCTTCAACTTCACCTATATACTCTGTTGTTGATTCAATATTGTTCACCTCTCTTACTGGGACTCCTTAATCAACTTTTATGTCAATACAATCAACCAATTTATGCAGCCTCTTATTATAGCATCTATATCCTTTGTTGTTTGTAGCATACCCTAAGAAGATGCCTTCATCAGCCCTGTCATCATACTTGCCAAGGTTCTCATTATTATTCTTTATGTAGCACTTACACCCAAAGACTTTGAAGTGTTTGATTGTAGAAGGTCTTCCATGCCACAACTCATAAGGTGTCTTATCACTGTGTGGTCTGAGGTGAGATTTATTAAGAATATGGATTGCTGTGTGTATTGATTCTACCCAATAGGTTTGACCAATTTTTTTCTCGTTTATCATTGACCTGGCCATTTGCTGAACTGTTCTGTTTTGCCTCTCAACTACTCCATTTTTCCGTGGGGTTCCTGGGATTGTGTATTCTCTTTTGATCCCATGTTTATCACATAAATCCTTGAAATCACTTGACATAAATTCTCCTCCTCTGTCTGATCTCACAACCTTTAATCTATTTCATGTTTGATTCTCAGTTAAAGCCTTAAAATATTTTAAATTTCTCAAATGCTTCAGTTTTTTCTTTGAGAAGAGCAACCCAAGTGAGTCTGGAGTAATGATCAATGATCAACATGAAGTAGTTTTCCTTCCCTATGAATTCCTGTCTTGATGGTCCACATAGATCCATATGAACTAATTGGAGTGGTTTCTCTATTGAAGTAGGGTTCTTGGATTTAAACTGTGTCCTAGTTAGCTTTCCTACTTGACAGGGTTTACACATAGAATCTTGTGGCTTTGATATTCTTGGAAGATCTTTTACTGCCTCAAGATTTTTGAGCTTGATTAAGTGGTCAAAGTTTATATGTCCAAGTCTCCTATGCCATAACCAACTCTCATCATGTTTTCTTATATGACACTCTTCTCTATCTTCTTTAAGCACATATACATTATTATCTGTCCTTATGCCTTTAGCCACCACTTGTCTTGAATTTACAAACTTTATCTTACAATCTTTGGAAGTGAACACCACTTCACATCCTCTGTCACACATTTGACTTACACTGAGCAAGTTATGTTTCAACCCATATACAAGTAGGACATCATGGTCTTTTCCTTTGCCATTACTTAAAATCACCATCCCTTTACCCTTGATTTTACCTAGTTCATCATTTCCAAAGGTCACATTTCATGTTTTCCTTTACTTATAGACATAAAATTATCATTGTCTCTAGTCACGTGCTTGGAAAATCCATTATCTATATACCAAGGGTCTTTTTGTTTTTGAGCTGAAAGTACTAGACCACAATTTTTACTATCTTTCTTTTTCCATGTGATGACATTTTTAGCTAAGGGTTTTATCTTTGTATCTGTTTTGTAATTCTTTAGATGGCGGTTTGCATCTTTGTGGCCGGAGTTATGAAAGTTATAAGATTTGAGCTCATTGTTCAATAGGTCAAAGTGATTGGTGCTACATTGTCTATTCATTGGCTTCTTCTTTCTATGTTGTAAAGATTGTTTATTTCTTGACCTCCTCAGTTGCATCTCTCTAAACTTAATTTGACAATTTGCAATCTTATGACCAAAATTAGAACAATAAAAGTAGTAACCATAGAAGAAATTTTGGTACCTGAAGGGTGGCCTTATTCTTGGCAATTATTGCTCCATATTTTGACCTATTTGTTTTTTATCAGGGATCATCTTGTATTTATTATCTTTTTTGTGATAGAGTACTCTCATGGTCTGATTGTCTACTGACTTGGAACTCGATCATATTTACTGGCTCTTTGCTTTCTGTTTCTTTGCTGCTTGAACCACTTACATAGCCTAAACCGGTATTCAACAAAGGAGATCTCTATTTGTTCAGAATGTCATTTAGTTTTTCTAAGGCTTTAAGGCTTGGAATATTTTGGAGATACAATGCTTTAAACTTCTCCATCTCTTTTCTGGTTTTTACTACCTCTTCTTCCAAGGCTTCACATCTTGCCTTCTTTTCTGATAACTGTTGTTTCATGATGTCCTCTCTCTTCTTTGCCTCTTCTAAGTCCACCTTTAGCATGGAAAAGTCTTCATCAGGTTTTTTAGCATTCTTTTCAAACTACATCAACAACTGTTTTTATTTTCTCTTCTCGAGTCTGAGTCTGTCAATCTCTTCTAAGGCACTGATTAGTTCACCTTCCATATCAACCACAACTTCTTCATCATTAACATAAATTCTTGTTTTTTTATTATCATAATCCTCTTTGGCCATAAGCACAACGTCATTAACCTTATCTTCATAGGAAGAGTCACTATCTGTGTCTTCTGAAGAGTCATCATTGTTTACACATAAACTTTTCTTTTTACCAAATCTCCTAGGTTTGTACTTCTTTTCACCTTCAGAATTATGATCTCGATTCTTGTGTGGACACTTAGATGCAAAGTGACCTATCTTTCCATAGTTAAAACACTTGAAGGGAAACTTGCCTTGATACTTCCCTGATCCTTTCTTTAGTCTTTTCACAAATTTTGCTTCAATTTCATCAGGCTCAGATTCCTCATTCTTATCTTCTTTAAAAGAAGCTTCTCTAGTGTTGGATTTATCTTTGCCTATCCTCATTTCATATGTAGTCAATGTTCCTAGAAGTTGATCAAAAGATAAAGCTTTTAGATCATTAATTTCTTCTATAGCAGAGACCTTTGGGTTGAACCTATCTGGTAGAGATCTCAAAATTTTCTGAACTAAAAAGGCTTCCTTAATTTTTTCACCAAGAGATTTCATTGCATTTACTAGTTCTTCAAATATCAGAAAGTACTTCCCAATAGTTTCATCTTCTTTCATCTGTAGATGTTCAAACTGTACTTTGTAGGTTTGAAGCTTGGCATCCTTTACCTTCTCATTACCTTCATAACTGCTAATGAGTTTGCCCCACATGTATTTGGCAGTTTGTAAGTGCATAAATTTTACAATTTATTCTTTTGCAAGCCCACTCAAAATCGAATTCATAGCCTTAGAGTTGAAGATGAATTATATCTTGTCATCCTTATTATCTAGTACAATTGGCTTTACATAACCAATATCTACCACATCCCAGACATCTGCACCTAAATCCATTATGTAGGTTCTCATCCTAACCTTCCAGAAGGCAAAGTTTGTTCCATTGAATAGAGGGGCCTTATTGGTTGAAGTTCCTTCATGGATTGACATGTTTAAGCTTCTTGATCTACCTTTAAATAAAAGGAACTGGATCTGATACCAATTGTTGGACAACTGAGAGGGGGGGGGTGAATCAGTTGTTACTGTGCTTAAAAAATTATGCCCATTTTAAACTCTTCACAAAACACTCAATGACAATCAAAATGATGTAGGGGAGTAAGCAATAGAATATTAAACATAAATCACACACATGAAATATACAAAGACATATATTTCTTGAGGAAACCCATAAAGGGAAAAAAACTCTTCTTTTTGATATGATAAGAAATCTTTATTTTATTTACATTATCATTCTTATGAGTTCCAACTCCTCTTGAGGCTACAACCTCTATTTTACAAGAAGCAACTTGTTGAGAGCACCAACTCTCTGATTTCTCTAGCACCCACTAGAAGGAAGCATTGAATCCCTGAGTGTTCCAGCACCAACTGGATGGAAGCACCAACTTCCAGTCACACATGCACCGACCTATATAATAGAGAACAATAGTTATCCCTTGCACCACCCTGCCACCCTGGTTTTTCTGGCTGCAACCAGATGGAAGCTACAACTCCCTGTATTCAAGCACCCACTTGGAACTTCGAGGACACTGGTCCTCCCTAGAACCTCCCTACCACCTTGAAATATAAATCTTTTCCTTTTAAAACTTTATCACAGTGATACAAAATTTATCTATGGCTTACCCATCTCATCACTGTTCTACTGCACTACTCAGCTCTGCCTGCATCAATGTCTCTCTCCTCATGTCTGCTGCACTTTCTGTTCTTCTCTTAGATATGCATTTCTGATCCTTGATTCTTCTGCGCTTCATCTTCTGCACACCACATGCTTCTACCCCCATGAATCACACTCCATCGCTTCTCTCATCTCTTCTCTGTTCTGCGTTTTTATACTCTCTGTGCACCTTCTGCATACTTCATGCCATGCCTCTTCATTATGTCACACTTCTCCCTATAGGTCATTCACTTCATCTCATCCTCACGATTGCATAGCTAACTTGCAGTTCCTCCTTAACTTCTCTGTTCTTCATGTTTTTGTCACGTCAAGTCCTCTTCTTGATCATCATCACAACTCTTCGTCTTCTCTGGCGGTTATACTTAGTGTGTTCATCATCTATAGGTGTTATGCTCATATTCCTTAGCTTCTCTAGCTATCAAAACTCTTCATCTTCTCTTTCAGTTACAGGCAGTCAATTATGAATTCTTTGGCTTCTAGCCCCTTCCTTCACATGACCATTGGTGGTGACCAAGCGCTTATTCAAAAAGTTCTTCCTGATTTCTATCTAGTGAGCGTTGGCTCCATTTGACAATATGACATTGGGCTATGAGCTTCATGTGACCAAGCGTTTGTGGTGCATCCAAAGGTGGTTTAGACCAAACTTCTTTTTTCCCCGCAATTTACCACGAGCCTCCACACACCCCTTCTTCAAAACCATGGTTTCAATTGCGAGTCGCTCATAAAAAATTAAGGCCCGAGCATGTTCTGGCCCCACAATGGAGCATGGATTTCGATCTCACAATCTTGAAGGTTCTCTTGAAAGGACAATTCATATCTATCCTCTCAAGTCTGTGGACCAGATCTTTCCTTCCTCCATCAATGACTGAGGTTTCCTTCATGATCCGGGCTCTGGGAGTTTCAACTCTCAAACCCTATTGCTGATGACTGGATATCTTCCAGAATGGAAGATCTGCTGACATTTGTCCTCTTCAATCGACGGCTCTAGCTTCTTTCCTTTGTCCACGCGCAATCCTTGGTATCAATGATTATATGACACGTGTCCCTCCAAACCAACGGACAAGATCGATTTCGCGATCTGGGCTCCGAGAGTTTCAATTCTCAAGTTCTTGTTTGCTTCCAGAGAATTTCACCCAGAGTTCTTGATCCAATGACGCATGTCTCTCTAGTATCAATGGTCGAGATCTCCTTCATGTCTCTGGACTTTGGATATTTCAATTTTCAAACTCTTGTTCATCCTTCCTTTTCTTTTTCCCGGAGTTGACAATCCACTAACGCATGTCCTCTTTAATCCAACAACTATCCTCCGCTCCGGGACTTCGACCTTTGGGACTTTGGGTCTTTGGGTGAGTACTGGTGGTAAAAATCCCGAAGAAAACTCCTAGAGTGACATAATTCTTTCGTCACTCGATGACATGTCATGATCTGAGCAGCTACCACGTGTCACTCAGATTTGTGATTTTCATGTACTTGAAATGCTGAATCAACTTGACACTTGTCATTTTTTGATTGCACCATGTGTCCTTTCTGACGTAGTCTTCCACCTGTCCTTGCTGATGTGGTATTCCATATGTCCTTCTCGAATCAACGATACTCATTCTCCCTTTGATCGATGATTGTGATCAAATCATGACTTCGCGTGTCGGGTGTTTGAACATGAGCCAACCTTGTCTCTTCCAACTCCCAATATCCGAAATACTCTAGATCAACAACTCATGGCCCTCTGTGATCCAACGGTCTAGATCTTATCGAGACTTCACGTTTCATGAGTTCCTACAACTCTTGCCTTTGACTTTTCTAGTTCACGAGTAAGTGGAATGCTTATCTCTCACTAGGTCTCCTCTAGATCCAATGGTTCACATCTTATTGCGATTTCTCATTTCACGGAGTTGGAGGATGGATCTCAGCCTTATCCTCTTCACAGTTATACTAGATCCGACGGTTTTTGGTCCTTGGTGCTCAGATCCAGAGGATCATATCTGTACTTCTCCTCTGCGCTTCCTCTAGTTATTGGACTTTGATCTAGCGAACATCGAGTATTCGGGATTGGTGATCCAACAACCAATGTCCCTCCTCCTCCTGAGCTTTGGCTTTCTCAAATATCTAAGTGTCAAAGGCCATGACCTTTGATCCTTTTGTAATCCTTGATGTATGGGATCTCATCTGCGCATCTTAGAACGCTATCTCTCTTGAGATTTGATCTCTACACACTGTTTTCTTCTTCACCCAAGCTTACGCTGTTCCTGTTTCACCATCGATGCATACTTTGATCTTGCCATCAATGAAAAACACTCTCTACCTGTAAACATGCCAACAATAAGGTCTATATCAGAAACTATATCAGGCAGGAAGAAAAACAACCTAGCCCAACAGACCACTTGTCTCCTAAACATTTAGAAGATAAACCCATGCCCACTGCTATCCAGGAAGATAGAACTCCCAAGTTGAAAACAAGTAGGCAGAGAAGGAGTAAGCAAGCCAGTCTTGAGATTGCTGCAGCATAATTTGTATCATTAGACACCTAGGTTCAGATTCCCCCTATAGAAAATTAGTGTAAAAAGATAAAGGGGAGCCAGATCCCTGGAATTCCAAGCTAACCTGACAAAAAGACTAGGCTCACAAACCAGTTAAGGTTGAACTCCAAGGAATTGTTTAATCCATCCTTAAAGGAGAAAAATCCCATAGTGATTGAAGATTAGGATACTGAAGAGGACCTCTCTTAATTTTCCAACATGGAGGAGATGGCCATACATACATTAAAGGGGATGATAGGGGATAAGGAAATGAAAAAACACATTGAAGGGGATACCTCAGGTGTCAAATCTATTTTTGTAAAAGAATAGTACATTGCTGATCCAGAACCAGAACCCGATGTGGTGGACACTAGCCCATATCCTGAGAAATATTCTGATGACATAAGCCTAGATACATAATAGGTCATGAGAATATTTTACAGGATTTCAAATCAGACATCAAAGGGAAAATGTTAATGGTGCATGAATCTGTGAGAGACAATGCTGATTAAAAGCCCGATAAAGAACCCAGATATGAAATGAGACCAAGGAAATCCAAGCTTTCCATCGAACTCAATAAACCTGTTGTTGAGGAAGATCATGGGCTAGAAAATGGAAGAAAAGTAAAGGCATAAATCAAGCCAAAAATTCAAGTTGATAGGAACATGGATGACAACAATGTGTAGGTGTAAGATCTCAAGAAAAAAAATGACAACATGAGGCCACGAATCCAGAATCTACAACAACAAAAACAGGCTCTTGAGCTGCAACACACAAAGCTACAGAAAACATATCAGAAGCTGCAAAAGAAACGCCATAAAATCTGCATGTTCTTAAAGTCGATTATCTAAATTTCTACTATTGTTAAAGAAAAAATGAATTCAAAGCCTATGCCATCTTGGTATACCACTATTCAGGGTTTGTCTCCAGTTATTGGCATGCATGGGCATCAATGCAGAGTCAACTGTTAGCTACAAATTATGAAGACTTTGTTATGCATCTCTTTCACTCCAGTTATTAGCAGTAGTTCCAGTTGCACTGATAGAATCTTTTTGGGGTTTAGTTAGAGGTATTACTGACACTTGTAATAATTTTTTTTTTTTATAAGAACAATGTTTTTGTTAAGTTTGAATTGATGGGGATTTATCCCTATGAATTGACACTTCAACCCAACTCGACTTAGTTTAAAG
This sequence comes from Picea abies, assembly GCA_900067695.1. NCBI lineage: Eukaryota > Viridiplantae > Streptophyta > Pinopsida > Pinales > Pinaceae > Picea > Picea abies. The sequence goes on along the minus strand of CBVK0101625280.1, from coordinate 1,864 downwards.
AAATGTTTACAAGTTGTAATTAGGAAGTAATAGTGAAGTTTGTATCTACAGGATCTAGTTGTAATGTAAAGTTGAACTTTAGAGCTTATATACTAGATAGGTAATTGAACCCTCTCATGATAATGATAAATAAATGGATCATTGAATGCAAAAGGGTTCAATTTTTGGAGGTATCAAGAATCCAGATTTTGGTTGGGATTTGAAGCATTAAACTGTTAAGTTTTCCACCTGGTGAATATAATGTTTGGTGACAGACTGTGTTTTCTCAAATCTTGTTTGTCTTATTATCTTATCTAGATGAAAATTGAAATGCATACAAATCATTGTTTCTTTTCCTTTCAGCTAGTGTCTCAATGAAAGTTTTATTTTCATGCAACCTGATTTCAACTATTGTTTCAGTGAATAGTTTATTGTCATACAACCTGTTTGGAGGATTTGTGTCTAGGTACATCTTTTGGATCTGAAATATCATTTTAAGTCTGAAATTTCATACAAAAAGTGACAAAGTGTATGCTTGCTAGTATTTCCTCTATTTTTATCTTTATATCTTTATATGTTTACTAGAATGCATGCCACCAGCTAAGGAAAACCTTGTAGCTGATGTTGTTGAACAACCCAAATAGAACCCTGTCCTTGAAAACCCATCTATTCATAGACCATCAAAACAAACAAACATAATTAATAAAAAACCAATCATTCCAACAACTGAGGTGGCCTAGCTCTGCTGATGCAGGAGCATTCACATCTCATCAAGCGAACCAACGTGCGCAGAGAAAGGAAGGACCGCTGGATGACGCTAGCACCAAAATTTTGAATCACCTAGATATCTGTCGCGCCGCCGGTTGAATGAAAGAATCCGTCATAGAGCGTACTTGCACATTGTAAATGGACCTTGAGAAGATAATCTCTCGTCCTTAGGTAGCAGAGGTACTTAGTAGATTTAGTGCAAGTAGATAAGATTTAGTACAGGTAGATAAGATAATTAAAGTCTAGATTAGACAGTTTTGGACTTGGAGAGGGAAAACAGAGTATAGACACCCTCCTTTGTATCATTTTATCATTAGCATTCAGATTTGGCAGAGCATTAGCATTAAGGAGAAGGAAGAGAAGCACAGAGAGCTAGTGAAGAATCCCCATGTACAGATATTGAATCAATAGAAAACTTTGTTTCAATTTCATGGCTGTGATTGTCCTTTGTGTGTTGTTGATCTTATGTTGTTGCATGCTTGCTTCCTTTTATGATTTCGTCGTATATGCTGTATATGTAATTTCTTGGCAGATTAGAAACCTGGGAGAAAGGCGAGAATGAGTTTCAATTGTTTCTCTGTTTGAGCCAGGATATTCCTGCATAGGGTGCAGTTGAATTCCTCCGCATAGAGTGCGTTGAGGGGGTGCTACAGTTAAACTCTTGTTCTCCTTTGGTAGAGTTTGAGTTGGAATATTCGAACCATGCGGAGGGAAGCAGGTCGAACAGAAGCTTTAGAGTCGAGTCTGAGAAAGGAGGACGGGGAAGACTTAATTAAATTCCCATGGACGTGTTTGTTCTCTGTGTATTGTTGACGTTGTGCCTTTGCATACTTACTTCATGTTATGTATTTCTTTCATATGTTGTCTATGTGATTTTATGGAAGAATTGAAGTCCGGAGGTCTCAGAAGGGAAACTTCAGTACTGTTGAGGGTGGCTGAAAGTCGAGTACAGAGAACATGCTCGGGAGAGCTCTGAAGGAGTCAGGGTTGGCAAAGCTCAGGAAGGATAATTCCTTGGCCTTTTGTAGGAGTAGACCCAGTGAAGTTTATTCAAGGTGAAGGTGGTGGAATGAAAGACTCTTCAAGAGGAAGAGAATCGACGGTGAGATCGGAAGAG
>CBVK0101625279.1:0-16634 GCA_900067695.1 Picea abies | reverse complement strand
TGAGCCCATGGAGGGCGTATTTGTTGATGTTGCAGGGCCACACCTAATGGAGAGGTACATATGGGGAGATGATTAGTTCGAACCTCCATAGGGATAAAATCCCACCAGATGGATGTTGTGACCCCAGCCAGGGGCAGAGACAGATCAGAGGTTTGCACTAGAGGAAGAGGAGGACGTTCCACCAAGGACAGCCTGGCAGGCCTGGACCCAGGGAGGTCTTTCCCTTTTCACCTTAATGTAGGCCTTGGAAGGCCCATGACGTCACCCAACGTTTTGGATACTTTGGAGGCAGTTGTGTGCCAAGTGGCACGTGTGGCATGATCCCGAGGCCCAAGGAGGCCTAATGTTTTTCTCCAAGAGGCCAACATTGCCCTGAAAAGGCCTAACATCACCCTAAAAGGGCATGATGTCTTCTTTGCAGCTTGATTTAGGGTTTAAGTGTGACATTTAATGTAAAAATTGGGTATTATGTGTAACAGGCCTTTTTGACCTAATTCTAGTCATTAGTATTGTATAAATAAGGGTTTAAACCCTTGTATTATTCATCATAAATAAGTGGAGGCGCTGAAAGGAAGAAGAGATGGGTCCTCCAGGGCCATGCTCAAGTCGATGTGGCTCTTGGTACTCCATGTCTAGGACATGTGGGCCTCAAGACATAATCTCCTTAGTTATCCCTAAAAGTGGGGGATAACAATCACTAGACCTCTGAACCATTGAGAACCGTGGGTCTGATGAGGCTGTCCATGAGGTCTTTATTGGAATCAATGTCCTCAAAATGGTTCTGAAAACAGTAACACTCGAGAAAAACAAGGGAGATACTAAGGATCAGCATTCAGGTGCTGTGATGTATGTGTTTCTGCAAATTTGTTAACAAAATCAGTAGATTGTTAATTAGCCCGTGGCATTTTGTTAGTGTCAATGTATTTTTTATTCCTTTCCTTGTTTTAGATTAATGCCTGTAGGAGATGGACTGTTTGGAAGTCTGTAGCATGGACAGGAGATCCTCATAAGGAACTGTTACCAAGTTCCAGATTGAGACCTGTATCATGTATGCGTGCATTGCATCAATACACACGCAAACATATAACTAAATCTTTAATATCAAAAATTGATATTCTTTGTGAAAAATGAGTGATTCGCACTTTGAACAAGATTTTGACCTTCTATGTGTGGATATGTAGATAGAGGATAACTGCGTATCATTGACATTTTAAAAGCACACTTATATGAGAATATATTTGTATATATTAGTTTATTCAATATTCTGATATGGCAGTATTATAATATTGATTTTTTGGAATAAATTAAAAAGATTTAATTAAGAAAACCTCAGATGCATTAATACCAACCTTTAAGGTGCTTGTGCTTGTGGCAATGTGTAGAACTGTCTTTCTGAGTTCTTATACTCTTTTTGAAAGAGAAAAAGAAATACTTGACACTTGTAGAAAAGAATATTAAACAAAAATTTCTTGGAACAGCTACTACAGCAATACAAATCCAACTTCCATGTTTCCTAATATATCAAGTTACTTGTTTAGAAAAACAAAAATAGTATATAAATGCAAAGAAATCAAAGTTGCAATTCACCTTCCCATCATGATTTCCATCATTTCTTGTTCAGATGCTCCTTCAGGTAGCTTTCTCCCAGTTGTGAGTTCGGAAAAATCCCGTAGCATTCTGTAATTAAGAACATACAATACCAGTAGGATAAATGTTCTTGAAGTACAGTGTTGTGTATTGAGCTTTCAAATTCTCGGTCTGTGAATCTCGGCACAAGCGATGTCACCGAACAGTATCTAAAATGTATAAAAAGCATGGGAAACGACCTATGAAGTGAATTCGCTGTCAACTGTACTTCTTCAAGTTGCACTACACTCTTATGACGTCTTCTGAATGTCTCAAACAGCTCATTCCTGATTGACAGAAGCTGACAATGGATAGACTCAGCACAAACTTGGATTATAAAAAAGTAGATGGCAAAATGGCACCCTTAGATACACTAGAAAGTAACATGTTGAATTTGCAACAATAAGTTAATAAGCACACAGAGAGAACTTAGTTCCAGCTACTGCATACACAGACAAGCCAGACATCCAGATATACATGCATGGTGAATCAGACCCATAATAGACATACACTGTTTTAGTAGTATTTATTATAAAAATGAGGCTAGTAAATACAAAAGTTAGAGCCAAATATAAAAATTCCATCAATGGCAACATCTGGAGATGCTAAAAGGGATCTCTAGCATTCTCTGACCATCATTGAGGACCAGACTTGTTCAGAAAACACAAATCAGGAAGCTATTAAATCCAAGGGGCAAACATCATGAAGCAACACTCTGAACCATATAGTTATTTTTCTGACTCCAAATTCCCATCGACCTATGGATATCATTTCAATAGAAGTTTCATTTTAAGGCCTTATTTTGGCTTGACAACAGTGTAACAAAACCCATTCCCTCTCTCCTACTCTTTGTAGGCCCACCTTGGATCAAAATATTTCTATGGTTTTAAATCTTTTATACCTTCTTAGTATTACTAAGCTATTTCAATGTATCTGGATTATGATGCTAAGTAAGAGCTTTTTGGAAAGTTTCAATTGTCAGCTCATAAGCTTTAGAACATTTAGCCATCTTAACATATGCAATTCCTTTTCCAGTCTGTGCCTGAGCAATCATTTTAATACAAGAATGCAGCTCCCTCCCTCTTTCAACAGCCCTTAATGCATTCGTTGGACCTTCCCATTTCAAGATAAATAGTTGCTTTGTTTGATAATTAGGAGATATCCTCATCATCTGAATCCATTGCCCTTGTATAATGATAAATAGCAATCTCAAAATCTTTATTCTTATAATATGCATTTCCAAGTTCCTTTTATCTTTGCATTGCAGCTTTTTGAGCCTTCTTCTTTACAAGTGATGTGTCTTAAGAACTTTGTTTTCAGTAATTCTCTTCAGATCCTAGGTAATGTGCATAAACCATAGCAAAAGATTTAGTTTCATTGGTTAAGGAATTTGAAGATTTTCATGACACCCTGATCCCATATCAAAATCAACCTCCTTGTTTAAACCTTTGGATACAAGGCAGTGAGAATTCTCATCACATTCTGATTCAGGAATAGAAGAATGTTTATTGCAATCTGGTCCAAAATTTAAACAGAAGATTGCACCATTGAAATCTTCCAACTGAAAAGACTTTCGCTCCTCAACAGTTTTCACCTGGCATGCAGAACCTTCAACATCAGATTTATTGTCTTCATTTTCTCCATGCTGACAAGACAAATCATCCTCATCAAATTCATGTCCAAAATCTAAAACTTTATCCTGCCAGATTGGGCCTTTTGTCTTTTCCAGTGCTCCTGTCCTGCTTTACAGAGGACACCATAAATTGGTATATTTTCAGTTATCAATCCTATAACAAAAACACGAACACATAAAGGAAACCAAGAATGCATTAATAATGAGAAAGCGAAAGCTTTCTTATAAAGGGTTACAAGCTAGTCAAGTCAATCTACTTTATGAATGTGGGATAGACTATAATATCCCCATTTTTGGATTCCCCTGTTCCGCAATCAGAGGCGACCTTGTGGGTTTATGGCAACCTGGCCAGAGGAATAAAATAAGGCTAACCATGAGCTCGGGCCATTTGGAGGAGTTATATGGGGCCCAGGCTGGTCCATTCACCATCTTTCATCATCGGAATCATTTCCACACACTCTGTTCTTGGTTTCGTGGTGTTCCGACGATTTCCGTAATTTTGGCTTATTATTGGGCACAATTTCATTAAATGCACTAAATGGGTTATTGGGACTGTTATCCCCAATCTCTAGGGATAACTAAGGAGATGATGTCTAGAGGCCCTCAGGTTGCAGACATGGAGTACCGAGAGACAAATGACTGACAGCGTCCACATGCATAGACAGATACCCCACTTCACCACCACACATCCTGGATTCGTGACGATGGCATCAACCACATCAGCTTGCTTCCAGAAGACGACGAGTCTTGCTCCATGAGGTACAAGTCAGGTATTGTGGTGTCACTTTAATATTTGAGGCATTTGAGTATGTTGCATTTAAATTTGCTTTTGATTATAGAACATTTGCTTGGAAGTTATGCTTTTTGCCCTATTTCACCTTAGTGGTTGACATTGAGCCCTAGTGAGTGGTCACCCTTAGGGATGGGTTTGCTACTAAGAGGTCTATTTGGCAAGTCATCGTGCCATTCCCGATCATACTTAGCATTTTTCGCACTTCACCCCTTTTTCGTCTCCTTATCTTTTGGGATTTTCGAGTGTATTGACCCAAGAAGGGATTGTACCTCATTTCATGGGAAGAAGGGGATGAAGGCCCAGAGGTTTGTAGCTAGCAAAAGATAAAAGCCAATCATAAACCTTCTAGATGCTCGCCCATGGATCACGAGGACAATGAAATGTCTCTCATAAGAAATTGATGGGACCCATGAAAAATAACAATATAAAAATGCCAACCAAGGTAGAGCAAGTGTAGGCAATGTTTTTCATGGTTAGGTAGAAGTCCCACACATTGTCTTCAACTTGGGGAAGCATAGTGTGACCAGGGTAGAGTCAAAGTCTGTAATGTCCCTTTCCAAAGAGGAGCTCCAGAGAGGAAGCTTAATGGTCTAAACAACCCCATTAGACTATAGCCAGGGCCAAAAAGGGGTAAACAAGGTTACCAAAGGTCATTCCAGCCAAGGGTGTTAAAATTTGAAAGTGACATTAAGCTAAAAGTGGATAAAAGCGCTTTTAAGACAACTTGAGCTAAAAATAGAACATATGAGCTAAAATTAGAGTCAACAATGAATTAGGGTTTTGGGAAGCTATAAGAGAAGGTAAAGCAACCTAATTCATTATTATGCAGATTTTGACTTGTCATTGAGAAGAGAGGCGCATCTCAGGAGAGATAGCTCAGTGGATTCCAAGATGAATACACCAGTGGTTGATTTCGATGTTGAGAGAGACACCCTAGTCACCGAGGAGATCACACAGGTCTTCCATCTGTCTTCAACAACAATTATATAGGTTCCAGTAGCAAGGGTGCACTTATTCAGGGTGAAGGTGCAGCTTCTGAGGAGGTATTGAGTCGACCTATCCCATATAGGGAGAATCCAAAGATTCCCTTCCGACCCAGTTGTGAGGAAGGCACAACGCATCTTTTGCTCAGTTTCTCGTTAGATTCCGACATAGAAATCATCTGGGGCGCATTTTCCAGCCGTTGAGGTTGCGACACTTGGGGAGGACACATTTGGGGTTCCCGAGCGATCATCAAATCAGATCCAGGGAAATCCTTCCGACCCATTTCACAGTAGGCCAAAGCGATTAGTTTGAGACACATATCAGTCAATTCCGACAGTGGAATCACTAGGGTGCAGTTTTCCAGTAGCAGAGGGGGTCGCATTTCCCCAGGGGGATCCATCCGGGATCCAGACATACCAGCAAAGGGTCGATCATTCACCAGGACTAAGAGAGACTTCAGGGCACCACTGTTTGGGACAGTTTCCAGGCTGATCCGAGAGATCTAACCACCAAGGCGAACTTTTCGAACTTGTAGCAGTTGTCGTATGAGCTACCGTAGCTTGCAACAGATCTTACACCTCATCCATTGATCTTGCAATGTTCGTCTATTATTGTTTTAGTTTGCTTATTGTATTCCAGCTAAGATCCTTTTGTCATTGATCTAGCCGAGTGTTTTATTTTATTCAGCCGCATTCAACATTGTACTCCGTAAAGATATCATAATATATAGTTTGCATTCTTTTGTCTCATTTACTATCTGTATGCTCATTTACATGTTGTAAACAAATAATTATACACACACATCTAAAACACATCCAAAAACCCCCAATGTATCAGATCAAATTTTGGTCACATGAGATTAGCAGTATTTCCTTGACTAGCCGGGCCACGAACATTACGGTGGTATCAGAGTTTTCTTCCTGCCAACCTATGAAGAAAGTACTTCTCAAAACCCCATGATTCTGGGAACGGGTAAAGAATATCCAGAGGGCCGAAGACATTTTGGGAACGAGTACGTCCAGTACCGTAGAGGTCATAGCAGAGACCAGAGAGACAGGAACAGAAGGGACTGTTATCCCCCACTTTTAGGGATAACTAGAAGATCATGTCTCGAGGCCCACAGGTCCGAGAGCCAGATCAACTTGAGCATGGCCCTCGAGGGCCCATCTTTTCTTCCTTTCAGCGCCTCCACTTTGTCAGCAGCAACAACATCCATCACCTTTGGCTTGGTCCTATATCAGAGATGGTTCTTGCTCCATGAGGTAATGAGTACGGGTATCATGGTATGTGTCACTCTGATCCTCAAAATCTTTGAATATGTGCATTTAATTCCTTTTGATTCTAACAAATGCTTGGATCTTATACTTATCCACTTGACCATGTCTAGGGAGAATGACAGCATGCCCAAGTAAGCATGTGCCCATAGGTTTTGAGTTGCCACTGGGGGGATTTCTGAAAAGTCATCGTCCACTCCCATCATATTACCACTTTTTCATCTTGCTTCTCGCTCATCCATCCCATTACATTTGTCCAAGCATTGGATAGGTCAAACATTTAAGGGTTGCACCTTGCCTTGTGGGAAGAAGGTGCTAAAGGCCCAGAAGGTAAAAGCAAGTTGGCAAAAGATAAAAGCCTAAAAATAAAACCTTAAGATGCTTCGCCCAGGGATCCCTGAGAAAGCAGTGAAAGGCTTCTTAGCAAGAAACAAGAGGGAACCATAAAAAATAATAAAACAAGACCTAGTCAGAGGATGGAGTTTCTCATCACGAGCCAGCCTATTAGGTCCATGGGTACCTAGCAGTTTGACACTACTAGCAGTTGGTTACCACGCGAGGGTAGTGTCTCTTGGTTACATGGCCAAGAGAAAGGGGCTCTCATCACGAGTCATCCCTCTCATTTCTGTGAAAGTACTTGTGGGTAACATTGCCAACACTAGTCACCACGCGAGGGCAGTGTCCCCTGATTAGATTCTTGAAAAAAAAGCAATAAAGAATAAAGAATAAAAGGCATGAATGGGCTTGGAAACATTTGCATCCAGAACAAGTGCAACTTGCCTTCTACAAAGGCACCCATAGGTAAGCCCTGCATTTCCCCTAGGCAGTCGGAATACCGTGGTGGTTTATCCCATTTCCCGTAAACCATTAAACGGACAAGCTAGGGAAATGACATTAGTAAAGTCACTTTTGAGTTATCAAGTAAAACTTAGGAAAAGTGAATTTATTAATATTAAACCCCTCTTTGAGGGTATTTTCTCCAATTATTGATTAAAAGGAATATTTTAATGGAGGAAAAAGGAAAAAGTGAAAGACAAAAAGGAGGATGGAGGATGGGGGAGCATTATCGAATAATCATTTTTGAGAAATTGTTTTGGGAATAGCTTGCGAGCTTGAGTCGAGGGTTTCGAAACCCTTGAGGAGAAAATTCAGTTTCGAGGTTGAAACAATACCTTCCTAGCTGAAACCGGAGAAGCCATCCAGGCTTTTCATCTGCATGTAACTGGCATTGTGATCCAAGGAGTTAGTCCGAGATTGATTTCAGTCTCAGTCGTGGAGAAAGGAGACGTTCTTTGTGGCACATGAGGGAGGATCGAGGGTTTCCTTGTGTGGGCCGCATTCCCCATGGTGGTTGGGCAAATTTTCCATCAGTTCTGAATTGTTCCAATCGTGGCATCTTTTGTGGTCGTGAGGATTGATAAATTGAAGAATGTTGGTCGTGGGAGCTGCTGGATGAGGAATGTTGATCGTGGCCTGCTGTAACTGCGTGCTCTTTCCATGTTGGTCGCGTGTACCCACTCCTATAGCTGCGAGTTCATTGCTGGGGCCGAGTGGAGCAATGAAAAGAGTTGTTGTTGTGGGCGACCTCCTTTAGGATGCATTTCGTTGCAGGGAGAGAGGACCACCATCGACCTTGAGGCTGCATCAATACTTCATAAAACGATGGCACAGCAAACATCCAAAATCGCGCCCTTTGTCAACTCGTGGGAGCAAACGTTAGGAGATTCTTCATGGCTGTAGATGACTGTGGGTTGTGATGATTCCAGCCTCCTGTAGCAGTCTTCTTCATCACTACTAGGAGGTATTTACACCTCATTCCATTGTAATAGACTCAGCACTTGAATTCAATAAAGAACAACAATTTCTGGTTAATTTGTTATGGCATAGATAGTCGTTTTCCTTTATATCTTTATGGGTTTTGCTTGAAACCAAAATACCATACTTGGTGCTTCATTGGGGAGTCATAAGGGTCTAAGAAACCACCAGACAGCCAACAAAACCAATAAACATACCGCTGTCCGGTCAAATCTTCACCTACAACCATAAACTCAGAAGTATGAAAACTGTTTGACGAAAGTCCAACATCAGAATTTGAAGGTTTCTCATTACTTTTACAACATAGAATATTTCAATTAGGGTTTTAATTTATGACAATTTAATGTAAAACAATATTATTGTGTATTTTGGCCTTGTCGGCCTTTTGATGACCTAAAATTTAATTAAGGTCATTGGTATGGTATATATTGAGGGTTTTCACTCTCATATTTCATCATCTTCCACTCACACATTAGTGAGGTCTGAAATTTACGCCCTATTCTGATTAAGAGTTATTTGATTTGCTGAAGTAAGATAGAGCCTTGCCATAGCAACACTCTATCCATATTCTTCTAGCCTAGCCATTTTTTAACTTGTATTTGAGCTAAGGAAGGAGAAAGCGCACTAAATCCTAGGGTTTCTACACCTTAGTGTGCCATTTTCCCTAGGGTTTTGTTGATGAAGCCTTGCTATTTCAACACTTCATCACTAAACCCTCTTGTCCTTAGGCGTTTCAGGTATTACTCAAGCTAGACGATTTTTATCTTGCCATTGAGCTAAAGAAGGAGGAGAAAGCACTAAGGCCTAGGGTTTCTACACCTTAGTGAGCCTTTCTCCCCTAGGGTTTCATTGTTGAGGCCTTGCTTTAGCAACACCTCAACATCCAACCCTCTTGTCTTTAGTCTTATCATCATTATCATTTAGCCCTTCAACTTTTGCAGCTATCTTTGATTCCATTTGCCCTAGTAACGCACTAATCTAAGACTTCCTGTGTTGAGTACCTTGATCACAAACAACTTATAAACATTCTTGAACAACCTTTAACTACTTCTAACCCTAGCCTAGAATAATCTTACTAACCCTATTGTTGCCGTCACCTTTTTTGTGCTATAAAAACCTCTATGAAACATTCGTTTTACCTTTAAAGCAATTGAATGATTGGTTAAGGCATTGTTTCTAAAGTGTTGATATTGTTACATTGATTGCCATTCATCATTAAAGTTTCTTTAGCATTTATTGTGAAGTGACATTGTAATCATTGCTATTTTATAAACATTGATTTACTTCGTCAATATTATTGCTCAATTTCTTATTATCAGAAAGTCATTGATTATATGAAGTTCTAACCAGCGAGTGAGCTTGCACATGTATAGTTTCTTTGTTTCTTTGTCTCGGGCAGGTACACTTCTTGTTTACTATTTCCGGTTATCTTTTATCTTTATTGGCTATTAAGCCAGACTTTCTGATTGGTGGTGAGTTGTGAGGGGGAAATAATATTACTTAGCCTTTTAAGCCTTTGTCTTCTCAGAACCCCAGGTCACTAGGGACGTCTCCCCTGATCCTTACCTCCCTAAATAGAAAGAGCTATCCCATTGAGGTGATAGTGGTGGGATAGTTTGAGTTTCTCTAGTTTGACCCTCTTCCATTCGTCTTTAGCCTTAACTACTAACTGTGTGATAACATTTTGGCACCGTTGTCGGGGAACATTGAGTCAATTCTCCTCAAGACAACACTTTTCGGTAAGCATTGCCTCTAGAGTCTCTATCTTACAAGCTTACTCGACGACTCCACTTAGGGTTTTTTTCCTTATCTCTTTGATAATTTCAAGGAAATTATCTGGAGACTCCACTAACCTTTTCCTTGGTGCCACCTTACTCTCAACTCTCCGATATTTCCAAGTTATGGGATCATGGCGTCCTGGGAACAAGTGTATCCAACTATTGATTTCAAAATGTAATGTTCCCAAGCCAATATGCCAGGAACATCACGGTTTTGGTGAATTTTAAACTTTTACTGAGTGGTATTTCGTCAAGCATTGTGATTACAGTGATCCTTTAGGTTGCGCTTAAGGTTATCCTGATGGTTTATATGTGTGTTTGCAACAATAAACAAGAAGATACAGTAATGGACATACCTCAACCATATGCAAGATCAACAATATAATAGACACCCAAACATGATTCAGATCTGATCTTTATTCATAATAATAAGAACCTGCTGCAATAGTGAGGCCGATCTGGAATGCTCAACATATGGCTCCCATAAGCATGGTAAGAGCTGCTACAAAATGCTCCAATAGAAGACTACAAGCCTCCAAAGGATGAATACTCAAAGAAGACCAATACAAGAATAGATCTGGGCAGTATGAAGTGCCAAACCATAACCTGAATGATGCCACGCATTGCTGGAACACTAAATAGCCTCAACAATTCGGCCCTGCTGCCAAAGATGTCCAAACCCTCCGGTAAATATGCCAAACAATAGATCGGGTACATGCAAGAACAACTCAGGTGCTCGAATCTCCAAGATCCCTCTCAAACTCACGGATTTGACTCTCCTCCAAGGAATGGTGCGGCCCCCTAGATGCCTGAAACCCTAGATAATTCGACCTCCCTCCTAGATGCCTGAAACCCTAGATAATTCGGCCTCCCTCCTAGATGCCTCCAAATGCTCCACGAAACCACTAGAATGATAGATCAGGGCTTGGTTACCTCATTGGTGAAATCCCAAGCGAAATAGTGAAGATCTGAGCTAGCAAATGACTGAAACCACTTTCTGAAGTTTGCTCCTCTCCTCCAATTCGTCCCTTGCATCTAATAAATCAAATGGCACCTGAAACTCCTTCTGAATGGACTAGATCTGATATCCAAGACCCTACAATGAAAACCCAGGTGCTAGAATCTCCAAAATCCCTACCAAACACCTGCAACGAACTTCCCTCAATGGATGGTGCGCCCTCCTTCTCTTCCTGTGCCTATGGCTGGTGTAGAACCCTCCTGCACTAATGTAGATCGGAACTAGAATGGTGTGGGGGAGTATTACATCCCCGAGACCAAGCTTGGGACAAGCTAGGTGGAATCTTTCACCACCGAATCATCCTCTAGGGTTTGTTAAGTCAAAACCCTCAAAACCCCCAATGTTGGGTTTACTAGCTAAAAGCCATATATCAAAAGATAAACACACATGAATGAATGAATAGAGGCCCTTTCCTCTTATTTATACTTCCTGCATCCCCTTGTCTCTCCAAAGTGACTTTTCTTTTTTAATTATTATCTTTTTTAATTATTAATTAATTAATTAAATCACTTTAATTAATTAATTAACCTTTTTAACTTTGAAAAGCGCCCTATCTCTCCTAGTGGCTTCCCTGGCCACTGAAAGTTACTTCTCATCATCCTATCCTGTAGTCATGTTCCTCCCGATTCCAATGAGATATTACACCGAAAGGTTCCTCCCAGTGTTGTGCCCAAAATGACCTCTTCAGTGAATTTAATTAGCTTATAACTCAAAATAGTCAAAATCATGGAAATCGTTGGAATGCAACGGAACCAAAGCTAAATTGTGCGGAATGGATCATAATGATGAAATGGGATGAGCAATGCAAGTCGGACCCCAAAATACCTCTCAATAATCTCTGTACTCTCTATAACCTCCATCTGGCTACTTTGGTCATCATAACCCTTTGTAATATAATGATGTCCCAAAGTGGGGACATTACACAAAAGCCTTCAAGGATACCCGACTAGTTTTGATACAAAATGGTCAAACAACTTCCAAGATTTTGGGGCCTCCCAACTCCTCACATCGTAAATTTTTTGGAGTATATAAGCGAAGTAGAATTGGGAGGGGAGGATGTTCTGATAAAATTATTCATACTCTCTCTGCCATCCTTCTTGCAAGATTGGTTTAAGGGTTGTTGCGAAGATAGGGGTATATCATCTTTCATACACCTCATCAGTAGGTTTATTGACTTTACGAAGACACATTGCCAAACGTATGAAGATGCCCTTCAAAATCTCACAGTAGCCTTAGAAGACAAAAGATTCACCACTGAGATTATAGAAGATCTCAAGGATGTTTATCATGCTCAATACCAAGAACCTTCTGATATGAAAGAAGAGATTTATGAAGAAAATTGTCAACCCCTTGAAACTAAAGAAGTGAATTATGAGGATGAAATGCTGGTGATCGCTCCTCCATCCGATGAAGCTCTCCAAGATCCTATTGCTCCTGCACAGGAAGAAGTAAGCAAGGTGAGTTATTTCCCTTTCCAAATTTTTAAGGATTCTCTATCTTATGATGTGGAAAGTGGAGAAGTGTTGGATTTTCTAAACCCTTCCTGTTATGATGAAAATGATGACTTTGTTGATAATATTAATGAGTTCATACATGTTGGGAAGCATAAATGGGATGTGATTGGATATGATGGGGATCCCATTTACAACATTGAGGATCATTCCCAAAAGTTGTCTTTACCTTTACCACATGAAGTTAATAAGGATTATGACATTTGGCAACAAGAACATGACATGGTTACCAATTTTTTTCAGACACCCAAGGATGACCTAATTCCATGCTCTCCTAATAATTTTTGGTCATACCTTGAGGACTTTGATGACTATTCCTCTAAGCACTTAGATTTATCCTATGAAGAAAGTTATCAACCTTCGTTCTGCTCAGATCTTGATGAAAGTGAGGAAGTTACTTCCCTGAAGTAGGATACTTGTGATAAGATTTTCCACCTCCCTTTGATTACTTTACCTCACCACGTCACTGAAGGGATGGTTTGGAAACATGTCCCTTGTCCCAAGTCTCCTGTAAGACAAAACCTCTTCCTGGATTTTAGGGGAAAGTTGAGTATTTCAAGAAGAAGCTTATTATCACAGTTTTCCAGCTTCCCCTTAAGGAATTGTCAATCATCCTTCCAGTTCTTACTAATCCCTTCTCAGGCCTCAAGTTGTGAAGATGCCCAAGGTAACCAACATTTAGACTCTTCGAGTCGGTCTTTTGAACCTTTGACTTTTGTAATGATCCCAAGCCAATTTTTTTCGCTTGAAACCACGAACTACCACTGTTGTGTTTGATGTGCAGGTGACTTATTGAGTTGTCTAGTTATTAAGTGGTATTTATACAAGATTTATCCAACACATGAAAGATCACAATACATTCAAGATATAGAGAACACAAGCATAGATTTGACCTTTTATTATAAGAAGCATGGAACAGATACAATAGAGGGCAGATCTGGAATAATCCTCAGATGTCCCAATAGATAAGAAATACGAGCTGCTACAAAATGCTCTGCCGATACAAAATAAGCCTCCAAAGGCTGGATGAGAGATAAAGACTAAGACAAGTAGATTTGGCCATATGAATCCCAAGCTCCTTAGTCTGGAAGATGTCACGCTCCAGTAGATAGCTGAAACCCTCAATAATTCGGCCCAACTGTAGGAAGACTCCAAATGAGTCCAAACTCTGCCAAATGATAGATCCAGGTGACAGTAATCCCCTCCTGAAGTCTCAAGCTGAAAGGCTAAGGCAAACCCCTCCAAACATTGAATCCTCAAATGAAGTTGCACCCTCTTGGATGCCTGAAATCCTAGATAACTCGGCCCTGATGAAGGAGACCTCCAAATGCTCCGAAACTCTCCAGGAATGTAGATCGGGCTATGGGAAACCTGCATGAGAAGTTTTAGACCCAGATTCCAAGCAGATCTCCCTAGATCTGAGAAAGATTGAATCATAGGACATCCTCTTGTCTCCAAGCCGTCCCAATCTGAAGCTAAAGATCCAATGGTGATAACTCTCCGGAAAAACCTTCAAAATGATGGTTGAGACCCTGCAAGTAAAACCCAAGTGTCAGAATGACCAAAGGCTTTCCTGATCAGCTGGATCAAACCCTTCTTTAGATGATGATGCGCCCTTGCTGGAAACTCATGAACAGTACGACCCTGCTGCTTTTCTGAATCGATAGGTGGAAGTGTGCTGAGTGTAGAATGGTGTGGGTGGAGTCTTTCATCCCTGAGACCAAGCTGCGGAACAAGTGAGTGGGTCTTTCACCACTAAGTTGCTCACAAGGGTTTGTATAGAAAAACCCCCAAACTATATGCTCAAGAGCAATAACAAGCAAATACCAAAATCCAGAATGAATAATAGGTGTGCCCCAGCCTTCTATTTATACTTTTCCTTCTATTTCTCTATTGAGTTAGATTAACTCCCAGGGTTAACTTCTATTCTTTTATTGAGTTATCTTTTACTCCTTTTAACCTTTTTCCTCAAGTTAACTTAAGAATATAACCTTAGTCTAGTTGACCTTCCCCTTGAGTGTGAGACTATGGCCTAGTGGGGATGCCCAAGCCACTGAGTCTCCTCATCACCTCTTTATCAAGAGGTGGGGGACATTACACATTATGTTGGCACCTGCCCCTATATCTAACATGCAGTTGTTGGGCCTCTTGTCTTTCATTATTAAAGTCATGAAGAAGGGAGGGTTTTCATTATTCACTTGTTGATGGCCATTATTATTGTAAGGACACTCATGCTCCCAATGTGCTTCACTGCTTTCTAGGCACCAAGGGTTTTCATCCACAACGTTTGTAGGGGCCAAGGTGTTTGGGACTTCTTTGTCATTCTTTGGCTTATAGAATTGATTTCCCTTTTGAAATTGCCCTTTGTATGGGACCCTAGGCGCTTGGCTTTGGGATCTTTCCAGCTTGACTATCTTGCTCATCATTTGTTACTGATTTTTTATGATACCATCCATAGAGGCTTGCAACTTGGCTATACTGGCACAAAGGTCTGAAGTGGGTTCAGTATTGTGGACTAATTTTGGCTTGGTGTCCATTTTTCCCCTAGGATTAGCGAAAGGCTCAATCTTGGATGAGAGGAGGTTTCCTTCTATTTTAGTAGCGAGCTCTTGGGCTTCCTGAATGGATTGAGGGTTTTTATCTCTGAGAAGATACCCCAATTGGCCATTGAAAGACCTGGTGTAGATGTGGATGAGGTAATCATCTTTCGGATGATGGTTTACAGGGATCCTTTGCAGCAAGGTCTCAAACCTAGTATGGAACTCCCGAATAGATTCATTTTCATATTTCGCAAGGTTATTTAGTCGAGTGAGGAGCATGTTAGGGTATTCTTTGATACTCCATCTTTTGAGAAAGACCTCTTCAAGTCTGTCCATGGTTTTAATGCTACCATCGGGAAGGCTCAGGTACCAACACCTCGACGCATCATAGAGGTTAGCGGAGAACAACTTCATGACTAAATCTTCAGCATCATCACTAATGGGATGAAGCTGAAAAAACAGCCAAAAGCTGCTCATGTGCTCTTCGGCACCGATTGCATCAGTACCAGTGAATTTGGGCAACCACTTCTCATACTTAGGTGGCATTTGCCTAGGGTAGCCTGGTATGGCTGACCTGTCTAGTGGTTTGAAGAGAGTAGATGACCATTGCCTTTGATTGTTAGTTGGGTTTGTCGTAGTGGTGGTCCCTGAACTAGACATGGTTTTCAAAGGAAGACGTTTTCCGAAAAGTGACTTTACAACAGGAGAGTTCTTGGGAGGCTTCCTTTTGAAAGATAAAGGAGGATTATTGAACCTCTTTTTGGTTTGTGGAGTCGCCAGATAGTTTACTTGAAACTACCAAAAAAGGGAAAACACCCTAATGGAGTCGCCAGGTAAGCTTGTAAGAAAAGAGTCTCTTTGGCAAGGCTTACCGAAAAGTTGTCGTCTGAGGAAGGTTTGACTCAGTGTTCCCCGGCAGCGACGTCAAAATGTTATCATACATTTTGTAACTAGGATAAAAGGCTATAAGATAGAAGGCCAAACTGGCGTAAGAGGAACCAATCCCACCCAATGTCACCACAATCTGATGGTTCTTTCTCATTAGGGAGGTTAGGCCCAGGGGAGACGTCCCCAATGACCTGGGATTTTGAAGAGGCAAAAGGCTAATAAGATAAGGATAAGGTTTTCCCCCTTCACAAGTCACCACCCAAACAGATAGTCCGACCAAAGGCCAATAATGAAGTAAAACCCCCAAAGAAGTGTACCTGCCTGGAACAAAGCAACAACAAACTGATATGTGCAAGCTATTTCAATGGGTTAGTACTTCATAAGACTATCTGATACTTCATAAGACTATCTGATAAATACATATAAGCAATTAGCAATAAATGTTGACGAAGTCAATGTTTATCAATATCAATGAAAAGTTATAACACTTCAACAATAAATATTGGAACAATGTAGCATTCAATGTAACAAATCAACACATTATTCAATTAATGCTTAAACCATCATTCGATTGCTCTTAAAACAGAACGTTGTTGCATTAAAGATGAAATAACCAATGATGACATCAGCAACTAGGGTTAGAGTAGTTAGGGTTTGAAATTCAAAGAGTTTTGAGAGTGTTGTGATCAATGTTTCACTTCAACATTAGAGGACTTTAGATCATTGCCTTAGGGTTTAATGGAGTCAAAAGTGAAGGACGCAAGAGTTGAAGGA
>CBVK0101625272.1:0-10149 GCA_900067695.1 Picea abies | reverse complement strand
ACCCATTATTATGCAAAGTTTGTTGTGAAATTGTCGTTTGAGGCTAGTTCTAGATTTGAAGGCACAAAAACATTATAGCTGCTCTGGTCTTTTGATGAACCTGTAACTGATGAACTTTGCATAATAATGGGTAAAGGTAATGTAACTTAGGTGCGTTTAAGTTCATATCAATTTATTGTATTAAATTTGCATATTAATGTTTGAACTAAAGATACCTTAATCATGCCATAGCGTTTCATTATTTCCACGACTGTACCTAAACAAACTAATCTACCATGCCATCTCGTGTCATGAACATCCACCATTACCGGGACTTATTTCGATTTGACTCGGGTATAATGACCCTACACCCTTGTACGACCTCCATCATGATCCGACACCTTATCTGATTCCACAGCAATTTAAATCTTTTCATATTGCTTCACCCCGACCGTTCCCTTCACCACATTCCCTATCGCATTCTCCCCTCTCATCGCTCTCGTCACCCTCAACCAACCTCTGCTGCTACCGATCGACTCTCCCTGTTATGCCAAGAAGAGCTATGGTATCCAACCGCCACGAACCCGAAACCTACGCTGACCTGGAAGCCCTCTCGGAATATAAGGCAACGAGAGAAATTTTCAATCAAGCCGGGTGGGAACCATTTCTAAAAAAATTCAATGGGTATAACGATGCCATCACCCTCTAGTTCACGCTGCATTTCGATGGTGAGACCGCCAAGGTGGGCGGATTGGAGTTCAGGGTCACAGAGGAGTTTATTGCAGAGGCGATTCAGTTACCCACCATAGGCCAGAGGTGGACGAAGGGACAACCGGTGGATAAGGAGCTCTGTGCGCAGTTGTTAAAACCCCAGTACCGGAACACAAAATGGACCGAGGGAACGTCACAGGCCTAGCTGGAGCCACAGTGGGTGCAAGTGTTGATCATCCTCCAGCGTTATTTAACATGTGAGGGTCGATACACCATTATCTTCCCCTGCCACGCCCGACTTCTATTGCACTTCACAGGTACTCTGCTGAACATACCATTTTTCCTGTTAAAAAGTTTGAAAAGGATGGCTGAGCAGGTTCAAAGGGTTAGTGAGTTTAGGGGGAGTTTATTTCACTTCGGCTTAGTTAAGATATTGATTACATTTGCGCTGTCGAAAAAGCAAGTGACTTGGGACCTCTTCACTGCAAAAGCCCTCGCCCGGGCCCAGTCAAAAGTTAAGAAGGTGAAGCCTGTTTCCCCACACAAAAAGCCGACCCCCAAGATAAAGAAAGTCAAGACCCTAACTAAAGACTCTGCTGGGAACCCTAAGCCCGAACCTCCAATCGACGACAAGGTAGAAACCCATGCTGAAATTGGGAAGGCCACCACACCCACCGAGGCAAACATTATAGTCCCGAGTTCTCCCCCAGCTGCCGATAACATAATCGATGTGGAGGAGCTAGTTGAGTCAATTGATCAGCCTAGGAGGAACCCGAAGAGAAAATGCAAAAGTTTATTGTCGGGGATGGACAACTCGGTCCCCAGCTACCCCACGCAAGAAATAATGGAAAGCACATATGGTCACGAGGAAGCCCCGGAGCCATCCGAGATGACCTGGACGTTGTCCCAGCTCATTCGGAAAAATCGTAGGACCAATCGGTCGGCCCCTACACCCAAGAAAATCGTGCAGGATGAGTCCATCCCAGTACCAACCAGTACCTCTGTTCAGATGACAAAAGAACCCACTCCCGAACCTAGCCCAGCTAACACCAATGAACTCAGCCCGAATCGTGATTTTGATCCAGTTAATACTTGTGAACTCAGCCCAGACCATGATTTTGATCCAACTGATACTTATGAGCATAGCCCAGATCAGTTTACTCCTGCATCCAGTTCAGACCATAGTTCTGATAGATTTCATACTCCTTCTCAAAGCCCCGAAGAGTTTACCCATGCGTCTAGCCCTCCAGCAAAGCCCAAACCAGAGAAAACATTTGAAACCCACTGCGAGCTCTCTTCCAATCGGTCCTTGAAGCCGATGGTGGAAAAATTAGAGGGCAGGAACAACATATTGAAGGAAAAATTGCATGAGTACCGTGTCTTGGACAGACATGTTAAAACAGAAAACGAACTCCTGAAGCTCAGGGTAACTCACCTCTTGTCAAAAATTGAAAGGTTAAAGCAGAGAAATAAGGGTATTGTCAAAAGGAACAGGAAACTTCAGAGGATTGCTAAGAAGCATGTTATAATCAACAGGGTCCTTAAGAAAGAAATGGGGAATTTGAAGAAGCAGGAGAGGCTACAGATGTTGGTTGCAGCTACTGCAACCCTTTGATGGCTACCAGTTTTTGATTTTTGTTGCCTGAGGACAGGCAAGAACTTCAGTGTGGGGGTATGTTGGTCCTCGGTTTTGACCCTGCTCTTTTCCCATACTATATACCACAGACCTCCATTCATATGCCAGTACCACCCTTTTGACCTCATTTTGACATACTTAACATCTCTCTACCATGCAAAGGGGTCACCTAAGGTATCTTTGCATTTCAAACTATTTTTATGCACTTTAATGCTTTAAATTGATAATGGGACTAATATCACTTGGGTTAGGTACCACTGCTATTTTTGGAACAGGATGCCGGTACCAGGTACCAACTCGCACCCGTGGAGGTACCACTGGAGCAGTTCGAGAGCTGTGCATTATGGTGAGCGTTATGGTTCGAATGAAGGACAGGAAGGTTCACAGGCCAGCTGGAGTCATCGCCACAGAGCACTCGAGAGCATAATGATAAACCTGGATCGACTACTCTTCACCATTCACACTTCTTGACACTACGTGTCACGAAGATGTGATATACGTTTTAACTGATTCCACGATTATTCTCGGATTAGGGCTCTTTTTGTTTTAGGCATCTTTGTTATTCGACTGTTATGAACCATGAGACTTCTATTAAAACCCGAGATCACTCCTAAGAACGGGTTACTACTACTGTTACTATTACTATTGTCGTTTTCTATTGTTATTGGATTATGCTATGAACTTATGTCTTGAATACAAACTGCTGTTGCGTATACTATTCGACTGTCATATGATCTGAGTATTATTTTGATGAGTTAATGAAGCGTGGAGTTACACTGTATCTGCATCGAATGATCTAGTCGGCTCTGGTCGTTTCCCACAGCGTTTGTGCCATTTGGTTGGGCCCGCCAAACTGGTGCAAGTCGTTGCCTTAATTTGCAATAGATTTAGTTTGTGATGTTATAGCTTTCGTTCATTTCAATATTTTAGAACTTGCATCAGAGGTAGCTTAGCGTTCACAGATTTAGCTTTAGTTTATCATAGCTTCAGTTCATTGCAGTGTGTTAATGCTTGCTTACACGACAGTTTAAAAGTTTCAGAATCGTGTTTATTCATCCCTCAACAGACTCAATTTCCAGATTGTTATCTTTTTATGTTGGTGAATGTTAAACGCAGTACTGATGCCTGTAGGGTTAGCATATGCATATGATTGTTTGGATTTTCACTTTAACTTTGAACATAACTCAGAATTAGCATGCACGTTGCTTTGTTAGACAGTAGTTGCCTTGCGTGCTTAGAACAATTAGGTTACAGTTAGAACAAAAGGAGCTCCTGGTACCAGTTAGTAGCATAATACTCTCTTTTCCTGTAGACAGTTTTGGATCCATTTTGATGACCAGATTGAATGCATTTTCGAAATTACTCTGTGTGTCATGACTTAAATGGAAATCCTGATGGTAGATGATTGAACATAGAGGGAGAATGATTTCGTAGAACCACACTTTTGAATAGAAATAGCAGTACCAGCATTTGAGCACAAGACTGTTTTTACTTTTGAATAGAAATAGCAGTACCAGCATTTGAGCACAAGACTGTTTTTTTGTTTATGACTTGGTAGGAAATGCTCAGTTTTGAGTTAGTTATTAGAATTCATGTTCTCAGAATAGGTGTGTGTTTTCTTTTTAGGATAGAATTCGGATAGAGACTAGATGCTTACCTGCACATATTGTGTATCAGCTCAAAGTTTACCAACCCTGGTTTGACAATTTAGTGTTTCAGGTCACTTAAAAGCTTCAATTTAGTAGCCTGATAGAACCTCCCAGCCTTAGACCACGCTTCTCATCACGCTCAGCAGTGGGTCACCCCCAAGCTAGGACTAATCTCCACCCAAGGAAAGGGAATCCTAGACTAGGCTGAGGTTATAGGAAATCTACATAGAGCATCTAGAAGGATTCTCTCTAGGAGCCTTCTTACGCCCACAACTCAGAGGCTCTCAATCCCCACATGCATATTCCACCCAAGAGTATACACCTTCATAAGAAAAGTACATCGGTGCTTCACATCCCTCTCTGGGTCTCGACAACAGGCCGGATCAAGAATTCTCAGAGCTCTGTAGTTGGTGTTGGGATCTCTCTCAGAGAAAACTACTTCCCAGTAGACTCTCTCACTTGGAGAGAGATGATCACAGGCATGACAGCCTGCCTCTTCTACCATGGTCCCGACAACTTGGTTCTTCAACTCAATTCCCACAAGTTCAGGATAACAGAAAGAACAATAGCTTTTGGTTAACTCACGAGTGACAATAGAAACAGGAAAATTGGGTGTGGGCATCTAGAAAACAACAACAAGCCACTAAGACACAACACAGTTTAGGTAACACTGCTTTCAGGATTTGTGACAAGAAATCCACGCAAAGGTTGAACACAGACTCAATAGTTCAGACAAAGGGTGTATCAACTTCTCAAGAAAACATCACATGCTTCGAGTTTTAGAGTTGTGTGAGGGTATGCATACAGAGATCATATGAGTCTGCCACACAGTTCAGACAATAAATGACCTAATGGAGGATGAACACAAAGACCAGATGAAATTCTTGATTTCAGACAGTCGATGGTAGAATGGAGACGCTTCATCTTTTAACTGCATGTGCCCAGGTCGACACTTGTCTTCCTAGAGCTGCATGCATTCCCTTTTGCACATGTTAGAGCTGCATGCATTGCCTCTCCTGGGACTTAGAATAAAAACATGTTTTGTGACATAGCTTTAGAATAATAATAAAATATTATTCTCAAGGACTTAAGCCCCTAATCTTAGCCCCTCTTTCCAACCTTTCAACCCCTTTTCCCTTACCCACCCTATGGAATCTTATTCCCCCATCACTCTTTCTTCATGGTCAATCTGCACGCAACAATGTTTAATCTTTATTAATGTTCTTCATATTACATATACAAAAACAAGCTCTTGGCCTTTAACACTTAGGCTCTCCGGCCTAATAAACACATAAGCCTACCATATTATCAATACTCGGCTCAACAACCTACAAACATGATTTACAATTTGTAAACATGATTACAACAGGGCTCATTCTTGGGGATATTACAATAATAAATTGCAAATCTTGATTATCACTATACAAGACAAATTCTTTAGGAATTATATAGTGTCTCAATTTCTTCAAATCTTGAATCACTAAATAAACTATTTTGTCATACGTGGAATATTTCTTCTTGGTGTCATTCATCTTCTCACTAAAATAAGCAATTGGCCTATTATCCCGACTCAAGACTGCTCCAATAGCTAATCCACTTGCATCACATCTCACCTGAAATGTTTTTCCAAAATCTGGTAAGACCGGAATTGGTTGTTCTGTGATTTTCTCCTTCAACACTTTGAAACTTTTTTCATCTTCCTCTGTCCAACTGAAGGACTTGTGTTTCTTCTTCACAGTGTCCAACATGGGTGCACATATACCACTGAAATTTTTGATAAACTTTCTATAAAAGCTTTCTAACCCAACAAAACTTCTTAACTCACATATACTGCTTGGCGATGGCCATTTTCCGATTTCTCTTACCTTTTCTGGATCCATACTTAATTCATTTAAAGAGATTGCAAAACCCAAGTATATGAGTTTTTTCTTCATAGAAGAACATTTCTTAAGATTTATCAACAACTTCTCTTGCTGCAAATTTTCCATCATTGATGTCAGATGTCTTAATTGTTCTCTCTTTGTCTTACTGAAGATTAGTATGTCATCCAGATATACTATGACAAATTTACCTATGAAGTCTTTCAATACTTCATTCATCAATCTCATAAATTTGCTTGGTGCATTTGTCAACCCAAATGGCATGATGCATTTGTCAACCCAAATGGCATGACCAACCATTCAAACAATCCTTCATTTGTCTTGAATGTTGTTTTCCATTCATCCACCTCTCTCATTCTTATTTGAGGATATCCACTCTTCAAGTCTATCTTGGAAAAATAACTTTCTCCACTCAAACAATCCATCAAATCATCCATCCTCGGTAAATGGAATCTATACCTAATGGTTATCTTGTTGATGGCTTTTTAATTTGTACACATTCTCCATCCTCCATCCTTCTTTGGACTTAACACAGTTGGTACTACACAAGGGCTTAGGCTTTCCCTGACTAAACCTTTATCCAACAACTCTTGGACTTGATTTTTGAATTCCTCATTCTCTCTAGGTGTCAACATATAAACTTCTTTGTTTGGCAAACTAGCTCCTATAATAAGGTCAATACGATGGCTTATAATCCTAATGGGTGACAATGAGTGAGGTAACTCATCCACTACTATGTCAGCAAAGTTTTCTAACAATTCCTGGATTTCTTCAGGCAAATCTTCTACAGAAGTATTTGTAAGGATAACTCTAGGCTTCCTCACTACAACAAACTGCATTTATTTCTCCTTCTTGACTTCATTCAAGAGTTTCTTCCCACTCATGAGAAGTATACTTGAATTATCCTCTCTCTTTTTCTCTTTGTCTTCTATGGGTAACAACATATGTGTCCTACCATTCTTCTCTAGCGCATAAGTATTCTTTCTCCCATCATGAATAAATTTTCTATCAAACTGCCACGGTCTCCCCAATAAAATATGACAGACATACATAGGAATTACATCACATAATATTTCATCCCTATAAAATCCTATTTAAAATTCAACTTGACATTGTTGAATTTTAAATAGGATTTTATAGGAACAACATATGTGTCCTACCATTCTTTTCTAGGGTATACGTATTCTTTCTTCCATTATGAATAACTTTTTGGTCAAACTTCCATGGTATCCCCAATAAAATATGACAGATACCCATAGGAATTACATCACACAATATGTCATACCTATAACCTCCTATTTTAAATTCAACTAGGCATTGTTAACTTACCATCACTTGATATCCTTTCTGCAACCATGATACCTTGTATGGGTTTGGATGTGCAGTTGTCTTCAGTTCTAGTTTCTCCACCATCTCTGTGGATACTATATTGTCATTTCTCCCACTGTCTATGATCACCTTGAAAACTCTATCTTTCACTTTGCAAGCAATCTTCGACAGACTTGTTCATTGAATTGGTTACTCTACATCCTTTTCTAGTTAAAGAAGAATTTTCTTCATCATGAGGTTATTTCCTCCTTCTATTGGTTCTTCTTCCACATGCTTTTGCACTTCAGCAATGTGTGCTTCACCTCCTCCTTCATACTTTCTCTTGGGACATTCCCAAGACTTGTGCCCTAGTTTTCCACATGTATAACATTTAACTATGCCTCCTCTAGCTCTCCCTCTTCCTCTTCCTCTGGCAAAAGAGGTTCTTCCTGCATGTTGTCCTTCTTTAGAACTTCCACCTTTCTCATGGTGACTATGTTGTTTTTCAGCTTCAAGCTTCAGCTTCTGGAACTTCTCTCTACTGGTTCCCTTACCTTTACTGGAATTTCCTCCTCTTCTTCATTGGCTTTGCTTCCTAGCCAATTTCTCTTCAGCGTTCAAGGATGATTGATAAGCATCCTCGATTGTACTAACAAACATAATGTTGATATCCTCTTGTATTTAATATCTCATCCCATTGATATACCTGGTTGTTTTGGCATCTTCATTCTCTTTTTGTCTAGCCCTGATGTTCAGTCTGTAAAGTTCCTTAGTGTACTCCTTCACTGATAAGCTCCTTTGTTTTAGGTTTTGTAATCTCCTGAATAGATTTATTTGATAATCCTTCGGGATAAATTTGGTTTTCACCTTGGATACCATCCTATCCCAGTTCTTAATTTTTTGCTTACCATTCCTTCTGTGTTCGGCTTGCAATTCATCCCACCATAGCGCTGCATGACCTTTGAGTCTTGTCACTGCATGATTCACAATCTTTTCTTCTTCAATATCGTCGTAATCGAACTACTTGTCCATAGCACATACCCAATGTAGCAATTCTTCAACTTCCAAATTGCCTTCATACATTGGTACCTCTATTCTTTCTCTGAATCCTATCTTTGAAACAACTTTTATCAAGCGATCTTGTGCAACATCCTCTACTACATTTTCTTCAGCCTTTGTTTCTTCGCTCTCAGATTCACTGATATCTCCAGTGCCTGGTGTTCTCCTCTGTGCAGTTTTCATGGTATTCAGTCTCATTCGGAGTTGCCTCATTTCTTCTTCCATTTATAGATTCGCTCTACGCCTTCTGGGTGGCATGATTCACTTCGTCACCTACAAATAGAAATCAAATTTCCTGATACCACAAATGATACCAACTTACCTCCTTTTTATCCTTTTGTCTATTCTCTGCAAACAAAATTAATATCTTTTTTGATACCACCTGATGCAGCTGCCCTACTCCCCCATAGGGATGCGTGACCTCCCAGTCAAAGGATCTTCGATTCTTGAGTTCGATGACCCTCTGAAACCTTAATGGTTTCTTTTTGTATCAAGACACATGCCCTTTCAACTTCTTACTGCAGGTTCGATAGAACACACGACCTTCCCATTCGCTCTACTACAAAATCTTAGAGTGTTGAGCGATAGCTCCTTTTTAGATAAACTCTCTTGAATGTTACCTCGGGCAATGACCATGTGATTTCACACACGACCATAAGAGGTTTGAAGTCAAAATACTTTTGGGCCCACAATTCTCCTCAATCTTCCACGTGTCCTTCTGACGAAACCACAGTTTGGATTGTGGCCCGCCCTCAATATCTTAAACTCTGTGCAAATCCTGTCCCCACAATGTTACGGGACCTTCGATCTCTCGATATTGATGGTACTTCCAAATTGGCGATTCAGATATTCTCTTTCCCCATCAACGAACCAGATTTGTCTCTTCGAGATTAATGGATGTGATCTCTTTGAAATTTCGAACTTCGTGATTTTAA
Organism: Picea abies; assembly: GCA_900067695.1. NCBI lineage: Eukaryota > Viridiplantae > Streptophyta > Pinopsida > Pinales > Pinaceae > Picea > Picea abies. Next base: position 992 of record CBVK0101625272.1, on the reverse strand, counting down.
AATCTCAAGCCAAACTCATTCCGTACTCTAATCCCCCTAGAGTTGATGATCTATGAACACTTGTCCTGCTAAATCAATGGTGTTGATCACTTAGGAACTCTGAAATACGGAGTTCTCAAACTTCAACCCTTCCTTGATTTGGATTTTATCCAAAGGCTCTAATCCAATGACGTGTGTCCTCGTTGGATCAATGGTTGTGATCCCTTCGTGTCTCTGGACTTCAAACTTTTCAACTCTCAACTTTTCTCTCCCCGCAAAGTATGTGGATTTTTGACACATGTCCTCATGATCTAATGATCGAGGATTATTTCAGGACATTACCCGGAATGCATGGATCTATGCCACGTCTCACCTAGATTCGATGGCTCTGAATCACTTCGGGTCTTCGGGGTTCGACAGTCTAAGTTCTCAACAAAAAATCCACAACAACTTACCCGAAGCTCATGATTTATTGACAAGTGTCCACTTATATATCGACGACTCTCGGCTCTTCGACTCTTCAGGCTTAGGGTGTTTCAACACTTAAAACTTTTTCCTTCCTCTGGATATCCCAACCTGATGACATGTATCCTCCTGGATTCAATGGTCCAGATTCTCTTCAGCCCCTCAACTCTCTGCACTTCGAGTGTTTCAAGTTTCAAACTTTCCTCCTCCCAAAATCACAGTATCTGACGAATCAAATCTACTCTGGCGATCTGATGCTTGAAGTTTTCCCCAAACAATCTAATGGCTCAGATCTGTTCTTGTGATCAGACGACCGAGATTCTGCTTCAGGTTTCCATCTCTTCGGGCTTTGGAAGCCTTAAGTCTCAAACCTTGGTAGGTTCTCTCTCCTGTGCGTGCAAGGCGTTAAGGCTTATGCACCTTACACAGATCATATGACTGTTGATCCTCTACATTGTGATCCAATGGCCACTGTCGCTCCCCCATCCTAAGTTTCTGGTCTTCTTCCGACTTAGAATATTTTCCAAATATTCAAAGGTTTCGAGCCT
>CBVK0101625265.1:0-18030 GCA_900067695.1 Picea abies | reverse complement strand
TGCTTCGCCCAGGGGATCCCTGAGAAAGAAATAAAAATCATCTTGATAAGAAACTAAAGGGACCCTAAGAAAAATAATAAAAAACAAGACCTAACCAAGAGGATGGGAGGTTTCATCACGAGCCGGCCCATTATGTTCATAGGTATTTAGCAGTATGACATTGCCACTATCTGGTCACCAATCCAGGGCAATGACCTTTGGTTGCATGGCCAAAGGAAAGGGGGTCTCATCACGAGACAAACTTATCATTTTTGCGAAGATACCAGTGGGTAACGCTATCAACTCTGGCCACCAAGCCAAGGCAGTGTCCTCTGGTCAGACCTTGAAGTAAAAAATAAAGAAAAGAAATAAAAGAAAATGAAGGCAATAAAGGGCTTGGAAAAAATGCATCCATGACGGGTACAACTCGCCTCCTACAAAGGCACCCACAGACAACACCTGCCCTTGGTCTTACTATGACTAGACATCCCTAAAAACCATATCACCTCATTAAACATGGCTTGAATGATCTTTTTAGGAAACTTTCCATCTCTGGTGGGTATTAGCCCAATAGGTTATTTTGTCGGTTTCCTTAGCTTTGTATAGTAGATCTGTGTAATATCTTTGAGCTCTTAGATGATATGTTAGGGATTTCATGCATATATTTTATAACTTTAATGATGAAATATGATTTACATTGCTATGATCTCTAGGACTAATGAGCCCATGAAGGGCGTAGTTTTTGATGTGCAGGACCATGCCCGATGGATAGGTACCAGAGGACCGGTACACATGGGGAGATGATTAGCTCAGACCTCCATGGGGCTGAAGAGACCATCAGATGGTTGCTGGGATGGCAAAGGCAGGACAATGTCATGATGAACCCTTGCATGAAGAAGACAGAAGGACCCCCTCACCAAGACACTTTGGCAGAGACTGACCTAGGGGGGATCACCCCTTGCAGATGAGATGATGGCCTTGATGGACAGGACGCCACCCAGGATAGGTTGGACATTTTTTGGAGCAGATGGCAGTATGCTGGGCTTGTTTGGCACGTGTAGCAGGTTGCAGGAGCCCCAGAGGGGCCAACGTTTTGCTCCTTGGATGCTGATCATGCCCAAAAAGGGCCAATGTCTCCCTCAGAGGGGTCTGATGTCTCCCTTTTTAGCTCATAGTTTGACATTTTAGCATTTAATGAGACAAATAATGAAATAATGTTAAGTCAGCCTTGTCGACTATTTTTAATGACCTATTTTGTAAATTAAGGTCATTTGGATGATATATGTTGAGGACAGTTGAGACTCATTTTGGATATAAAATAACTTGCTCTCTTGTGAGAGTGATATTTTAGTCTTTTGTCTTGTTATTGGCTCTTGGAGTTGAGGCGCTACTCTTGGAAGGATTATCTTTGGCATGCATATGGTGTTTTTATCATTGGAAGGTGTTACAACTAGGGTTTGATAAGCTCATCTTGGATTTGTAAGTGTTTTTCTCATACAAACCTTCTTGATTGAATGGTTGTAGTTTAAAATTCTTACATGCATGGTTACATTGTTATTTTTATGCTTAATCATTGAAACCCTAGGGAGCAAGCACACAAGTAGGTCCTTGCTTGATGTCCCCATGATAAAAGCTTGATTAGCCATTTGATTAAGAAGAACCTAGCCTAGCCATTGCTACACTAGTTCCTCTTTTTCTTGAGTTAGTTTGAAACATAAATTGAAGAAAGAAGACGTCCTAGGCCTAATTAATTTTACACCTAGGGTTTTACTCTTAGGGTTTGAAAAGCCTTGCCCCCAAACAACACTTTTCAGCCATAGATTTATGTTTTATTGCTAGCCATTTTTTGCCAAAGAGTCTTAAGGAAAGAGGGAGGAGCATGAGGCCTAGCTTTAGCTACACCGGAATGAGCCTCCTCCCCTTAGGGTTTTGATTTGGTGGCCCTGCCATTGCAACACCATTAAACCTAACTCTCCCGTCCTTAGGTTTAAATCTTTCCAAGCCTTTAGCCTCTCTCTTTGACTCCATTAACCCAAGGCACTAGTCTAAAATTGCGACGTTGAACCTTTTGTTATCAAAACAATCTTTCAATACTCTCTTAAATTGAAACCCTACTAACCCTAGCGTTCTACTAACCCTAATTTGTTGATGACGTCTTGCCCTATTTGAACTCTTGTTTGGTCTAAAACTTGCGGCTAGGTCATCCATTGATAGCCATAGAGGTATTGAGCAATTTCATTGGCCCAATTAGCAAAACGTTCACCTCTTTGTCTAGAAAACTAACCTAGAGGCTAGGCTAACGTCACCCCTTTAGTATAGTGACGCAGCAACAATATTTATGTATGAGCACATTTATTGCATTGTGATACAATAAAGATTGATTTTATACATTGAATGCACTATCATTTGTATTTATTGAGGAAGTGATATTATAAGTCTTAGCTTTAATTGCAATCATTGACTTCGTCAATAATTACATTCATTATTGCTCATATGTATTAAAGATAGTCATTAATATATTGAATTACTAACCACTGCTTGCACGCTTTAGTTTTATTTTCCTTGTCTCGCAAACAGGTGCCCTTTCAGTGGAATATCTTCTCTTTGACTATCCATTTGGCAGTAATCTGTGAAGGGAAAGCTTACCTTAACCTTTGAGCCTTATAACCTTGACCCTTTTCCTTCAGAACCCGAGATTACTAGGGACGTCTCCCTTGGGATTAACCACCCTGAATAGAAAGTGCTCCCCATCGAGGTGACAGTGGGTGGGGAAGCTCCTGTTACGCCAGTTTGAGTCTTACATTCAAGCTATTAAACCTACCCTACAAACTGAGCGATAATAGTCATCATTGGTGATTTCCCTCGCACTTATTAATGATATACACTAATGACCAATAATAAAGTGATTTCTACCATGTTTGACATCAAGACATCTATTCACATGGCTAGATTCATATTATTTTGGGATCATTATTAGGGATGATTTTAAGGATGGAAATTTATTTAAAAATGTAGAAACCTTGGTGAATATTGTTGATCCTTCATATGCCAACTATAAATTTTTGGCGATATTTTTATAAAAATATTCAAATTTCTAAGGATTTTATATTGTTTGTATATAATTTTGGTGATTTTTAAGGTAAAATAATTTTATCCTATAGAATTTGGGCGAATCATTTTTAGAATAGCGATTTTTTTTTGGCAAAAACCATGGAAAATTAGCCCATGAGCAAAATTTAGCCCCTAAAATCATCCCTGAGATTCATTATGAAGACCCTCACTTGAGCGCTCACTCTGTTATATTCTTTTCCCAGGCTCCGTTGGAGATCATTTGAGTATACAGTAGATTCCAATATAACCATCATATTAGAAATCTCACTAATGTATATGTTGTCACATAGATCCACTTTGTATTGGTCCATGGCTATGTTTTCGTCATATCATAGCTCCACTATGTATTCTTATGATCAGATGATGTCATGGAGGTTTGAATCCACATTGTATTATTGGTGGCCATACGCTTAGTTAGTATTTTCATGGATCCACAGTGTATTGGTTGGGGGCCATGCTTTGAGTCATTTTATTCTGAGCATAGGTATGTCTGCCTCAGGGATGATGCCTATATATTGTTTGATGTTTTTTTGTAGCTTACGAAGCTCTCCTACTATAGCTCCCCTACATTGATATTTTTGTAAAGTGTTTCAGCCATCGGTTTCTCCTTTGACCTCACACTTTAGGGGGCATATGTTACACACCTAAATGTCGCACCACCAAATGTCACACTTAAGTGTTTCATGCACTTTACCAAGTGTCGTATGCACCTTACTAAGTGTTGCATGCACTTTATTAAGTGTCGCAACTTTGACACCATGGAAGAACATTTGTCATAATCCCTAGTCATTGTGGAGGAGAAAAAATCATCATGAGAAGGTCGAAACAATACCTTCTACCTTGAGATTTTGACCATTTTTGAAGGTCAACGTTCCTATGCCCATGTATAGGGAGCATTGGACTCTTATCAATGCTCCCTTGCCCATGTATATGGAGCGTTGTCAACGATCCGTGCTCAATGTTGGGGGATTTTTCAAGTGGTTAGAGGGAGTTATGGATATCCCACCTTATTCTAAGGGTTAGTTCCAAGAATATTTAGTCAAGCATTCGAGTCATATCTCTTGGCTCCATCTTAAGTAAACTAAATATCCATGAGATAAGATAAATCTCAACTTATGGAGAAAAATCCTCAATCGTTTCCTAAAATAATTCACGGTGGTTAAGCCTCCAACTCTTATATAATGAGGGAATTCCAAGGTGAAGAGGGAGGAGAATCCATGAGAGCATCATAATTATGATCTCGAGACATCCAGGAGAGGGATGGATAGGATATCTTGTAGGAGTTGTTGCAATGCCAACGTTGGACTATAAGTGCTTCACTATGGCTTTCCATTAATACATAACTTGGCCTATTCCCTTCATGTTTTGTGTCATTGGATCATGCATGTCTATTGTTGTGAGATTCATCATAGACATATCTATTTGCACTTGACAATCTAGTGTAGAGGAAGGTGGCTTCTCTATGTTCTTTTCAGGTTTCTTTCTTGTGCCTAGGAGCTTGGTCAACGAGGTCAAAGGTTGGAGCAGCGAGGAAAACCATCGTAAGAAGGTAAGTCACCCATCTTTTTCTTCTCATTTAGTTGTCTAAATAGGTCTAAAGGGAAGTTAGCGTCCATTTGTTTTCTTCTTTCTTTGGATCAAAGAAGGGGTCTTGGTTCAAAGGGGGGTTTCACCTATCTGCAAGGGGAACTTTACATAACAATAACTATCTCTTGTATTATTAAAATGCTTAGAAATGAGAATTATGATATGTATGGGCATTGCTCTTCATATATTTGTCATCGTTTCCTCTATGTATTTTTTATACTATCATAAAAACTACTACAACAACAAGTTGTTCGATAGCCACAACTAGATAGTTTTAAATTTTGTTGACCCCATTACCAAAACCACTTTATAAAAATAAAAAAAATTATCATTTGGGAATACGGTAGTGTGACAATAAGTCCAACTAGAAGATAATAAAAAATAATCATAGTGTCCATCCTTTTAATACACACAATAAAAGACACATTTAACAATAATAGTCATAAATCGAGTTGAATTTTTCTAGGTTACAAATCTGTAATGTCCCCTTCCAAGTGACCGTGATGAAAGGTGACTCATTAGCCTACACGACTCTCGTAGGCTATAGTCAACAAGGAAAAAGGGAGTCAAGGTGGTTTATTTTGTGTCACTAGGTAAAAATATTGACAAACCCTAAATGTGACATTAAATAAAATAAATAATTATATTTTAATGGAATTGGAGGAAACTAAAGTGAAGATTTGATTTGGTCAAAATGGGGGAAATATTTAGAAGGGCCAAAGGAAGGATAAATAGAGGACAAACCCTTCCCCTTGGTGTTGTGATTTGATATCTTATTGAGTTCTCTTGTAGCCAACGTTTTCATTGGGGTTTTGGGCAAAACCTTTCCATTGTAGGTTTAGTTTCGGTGGTGCAATATCCAACCTAGTTAAACAAGAGGGGAATTCATCGAGAGTTCTCTTCAATTTCATTGTGGTTCTTGTTGAGGAAAATGTATGGAAAACCTTACTCAAGAATTTTTAGATCTTTTCGGGCTAAGACAAGATAGTTGGGAATGTTACCGGAGGTTTATAACCTAAAAAACAATTGCTTAATCCACAAGTATTAAGTACAAAGGATCAAGGCTGGTTTTATGTGTTAAATATAACAATGTAAAAGAAATAAACTTAAACAAAGTTACATGAATGTGTACAGAATTTATACAAATGCGTACACGGAGATAAAATCAAAATAATGAACCATATCATTAAAACACATGTGTGAGACTGAAACAATAATCTGATTTTTCATTTATTCCATTTTGAGATACAAAACTAAGTTCTCTTTACAAACCCATGTGAGGGTAGGGACCAAAATCAAATTTAGAAGCCTTCGATGGGAACCATACAAAAAGACTCTGTCAACAAGTAGAAAAATGAAGCTAAATATTTGGATTAGCTTGCCAAAAAATGTTGTCACTTGACTCTGCAAGATATTTTTTATCATTCATGAAATTCAATTCATGTACAAACAAAAATACACAGACTTCCAAATATAAATCATACTTCTTGAAAACAAGCTGCTGAAATATGTGATTTAATTTTTGAATATTGTTGCCTTCAATAAGATCCTATTGTCATCAAGAGGATTAAGATTTCTAGTAAACTGAGAATGAATGAAAGTTGAAAGTATCTCACTAGTATAGAGAAAACCTTATGGCTGTAGTTCTCCTTGTATTCTCTCTCTCTTGTCTCTTCATCTCATTGAGATTCTATTCCTTCTCAATAAGTTAGGGTAGTTCAACTAACTTTCTTTAGTTCAGTCAAATTAGTTTAACTAATTAGTTGAGACAAGTAATAATATTATATATAAATAAAGGTATTAATTAATAATAACTAAATAGGTGGGACCCCTTGTGACTCCCAATTATTTATTTTAATAATCTCAAACAATAAAATATAAAACTCAATAATTTGATTCCAAATGTAACTCCCATTTTCATAATTATGATCACATATTTTAAATATCAACAAAATATAATATGACCATATCCAAAAGTATCATATCCATGCTGTCCCGAAAAACTGCCTAGATATATGCTTGCTGTCCAAAACTTTGTCAACGTAAAAATATTGTCTTTAACATAAAAATAAACATTAGCCAATGTTAAAAACCATATTTACTATGAGAGGCATTTGGCCTCTTTTCATTGCTGTCCCCTTTTGAATTTTCTATGGCAGCCTTTGGCTGGTTGGATCCTTGAGGCTAAACTGCATTGATAACATGAGAACAATCATCCTTAATATGAAGGCGAGAAGACATAGATTTGGAAGATTCTTTGGACGAGCTGGAGTGAGTTGATATTCCTTTTCCCTTGTCCCGCATAGGCTCGGGGACATCTGTTTTTAATATTTTACTGTCATGTGATGATTGCATGGATGAGATAACATGATCGGCTTGGGAAATTGATTCTTTCATGGTGAAGGGGGTAATGACAAAAAAGCAGTATGCCAATCATGATTATGAACAATAGGATGGTGGATAATCTCTTGCTAACCATCATTGGCAGGAGGTTCTGGTCACATTGATACATGAGGAGGGACTAGGATGCTAGAAAAGATTTGATGTGCTTGGAAGGGTGGTATTTCAGGTTGGGGTTGGAGGATCCCTTGGCCTGCTAGGTTGAAGAACACAACTTGGAAAAGATGGTTCAATTCCTGGGGGTCAACATCAAAATGTATGGAGAACCGAGGTCTTCTATGACCCCCCTGCAAATTTCTTCTACCTTTGTTACCTCTACCATTACTGCATCTACTAAAAAATATCATCCTGAAGCAATGTTCCAATTAGTTATGAAAACTCTTGACAGTCCATGCATCCCTACCTAAATAAAATCAAAGGTTGGTTCTATCATCCTCAACAGAAGCACATGTAATCAATCCATTCATCATATTACTCAAATCAATAATTAATTTCTATTGAATAAGGAATGATAAGGTTTTTGTGAAGATGAGGGGTTGGTAATGAACGAAAAGTGGTAGCATGGATGGGGACCACCAACAGATACCGTTCGAGAAACATATATGCAACTTCCATATCAAAACAATACTTTCATTTTCAATTTAAACACCAGCCACTTCCTTCTCCTTTTTATTATTTATTTTTAAATGCAATTTATAATAAAAGAACAGGGAATGAAAATGGATCCGGGAAGATGGTGGGCTTGTAAGGAGCGAAAAATGATATAATGAACGAGAAATGAAATGGAAATTGTTCCATTTCATAAAATAACATTTTTCCTTTTAAAATAACATGCACTTAATTGCCAAAAAAACATTTTAATCTGTAGGCCATCTCAGAGTTAAAGACACAACAACTTCTATATCAAACCCAAAGCAGAAATCCAGGACTGTTAAACTTATCCATTCAATTCATATCTTTCTTTTTCAAACAACAACACAATTTATACATAGACTGCTCATAATTCCAACTATCAACGATCATATACAAAGCACTTAGAGAAGACATGGGGAGGCCGAGAAAAAGAACATGACATTGAACTTTAACATTTACATCAACCAATTTCAATTGTTGCACAATGGACTAGTTTGAAACCCTTTATTCTATTAGTTGGTTGCTTTTCCTTTTATCTACAAATCAACTGACTCAAAACATCACTGAGCCAAAACAACTAGAACGAATTTCTTCCTAGTGTACAATTTACTTGTTTTATTTGCAGAGTTCTTTTCATATGATGGAATATCAACAGAATTATTTTCCATTAATAAAATAGACCACATCAAGCGTATAACAAGGCCAACAAATATTCAACATACGCGAATGGTATCTATTTCCAGTATTTTCTATGTGACAAGACGGATTCGAAACCTTGGCATTCTTTTTATTTTATTCACTATACAATCTTCAAAACGCCATAAATCCTGTAGGTAATCAGCCAATGGAACAAGGAGATATACAAGCATCAAATATCTCAACTTTTGGGTCAACATATAACCCATTCAAAACCCGATTTCAAGTTTACAACAACCACGACAAGCGAGAACAATGTCTGAACAACTAGGTGGGTAAGACAACTCGAAAAGCAGGGTTTGTAACATGAAACCAAAATCTTCAACAAGGTTTGACCTAGTATCTTCCAAGGTGGCCATGAGGTAAAAATCAACTTTGCATTTATTAAATTCGTGGAATGGCATCTCGTAAGGGACACAACTCTCTAGTGAATGGAGTAAGAGGTAAGAATAACCACAAGAGAACCCAGAACCCAACTGTCCCTTTTTCTTACCATAAAACCCTCTAGAGTTCTATCTCGGGATGTGGGTGATAAAAAAATAAAATTTCCATAACTCTATCAACAACAAGGAGCAATAATAACCAGTCATCCACCCCAGGACAACCATAACCGAATACTTTCAACATGAAGGAGCATTAAAACAAATACCAATTTGCAATATTTGAAACACCAACCAATATCATTTACATAGAAAAAATACACATCCAACCACCATATATTTAAGAAATAAATCACTCTACATATGAATTCTAAGAGCCAACATAGATATTCTATCCAGAGCGAGGCTAGAATGATGAATGGAAGGGCGAGAGTCAAGCCTCAATCACCATACCTGTGAGGAAAGTGCCGAAAAGAACCAAATACCACCACTATTCTCCAACAACTGAGGGAAACAAAGGAAAACTAACCAGAGAAACCAAATGTGCAACAAGGTGAGGGTGGTGATCTCGAGGTGGGGGTAAGAACGATGTGCAGTAAATGCACATCACTTCTCCACCCACTTATTAATTGCCATAAACCATAGCTAGGGTGTAATACATCCAAAGCTTCATCATTTTCATTAATCAACCATATTAAAAAATCAACATGTCACTTCCACTTTGGAAGATTGAAATTAAAACCCTCTTATCCATAGTTTTTATACTAGCATCAATTATATAATATGTCCCATATTTCTAACAAGTTCCACTTTGCAAGGATTATTTGACCTCGAACAATTGCATAAACCATAACTATTTTTCACATAATATAACCAATACCATGAATGTAATATACCATGAATGCAACATGTTATAACCAAAGTGAGTGTGAGTTGAAATCCGAATTTTAACCATATGCCAAAGCAGATGTATAGCAGTTATAACCTAGTGCTCGTCACTTTCTTTTTACTTTTAAATTACCATCCCTTATCATCATTGATTGCTTGTGAAAATTTGTTTCAATTCTTGTTTTTTCTCACCTGTAATATGATTCGTAATGTTGTCATGAGTGTAATTCAAAGAAGCATTTCTTTTTCACCATGATCTACAAGGGGTCCCACCTATCTAGTATACTATTAAGTATCTGTATATAAATAAATAGGCATTGCAACCCATTTGTAGGCAGGGGTATTACGTTGCGCTTCTGGGCATCAACAATCTGGAAACTCCACAGGGAAATCTGTTTCTAATAGATTCAGAGCTCAGTATGTTTGGTTTCACAGACCAATAGAAGTTGATGATAGAAAAAAATGCTGAAGAATAGTTATGCAACAGGGGGAAAAAGATGGATTAAGGGAAAATAATGAGACGAGACTTTGGGAATAACTTATGGAAAGTGGTATGCATGAGGGGGGTTGGTCCTGTATGCATAACATTCTAACAATATGTAACATATAATACTTGGTCCTGATCATCAAGTTCTTCACTTGGTTCTGGGTGTTGAGCTAAGTGAAGGGCTAAGTCTTGTCCCTTGATCATTTTTGAAGTCATGATGGTTAAATCATGCTCCTGAATTTTGGCAAGACAATGTGAAAATTTTCCTGAAAGATAAGTTTGTGAGAGAAGAAACTTGACAACAGACAAAGGGACTCTTACCTACGTATGTTTGCCTAAAATAAAGTGGAGAAATTTTTCTATAGACTTAACAAGAGAAAAAGCATGTTTTTCAATATAAGAATACTTGATTTCATCATCTGATAAACTTTGGCTCATGTATGCTACAGGTTTTTTGTTTCTTTGTTCATCACTTTGTAAGAGGATAACAAAAATTTCTTCCTTGGTGGCATTGGTATACATGATAAAATATTTCTCAAAATTCGGTTTCGCCAAAACGAGTGTGGAACTGATTGATTTATTAATCCTAAGGAAAGAATTTTCGACGTCATCTATCCAAGAAAAAGAAGGATCTTGCTGCAAAATATTATGAATTGGCTTAACCATGATAGCAAAATTAGGAACAAACCTACGGAGAAAATTGATAATTCCCATGAATTCTTGGACTTCTTTCTTGGAGGTGGGGGTAGGAAGGTTTAGAATCATAGTAATTCTTTCGGGATCAATACTTATTCCTGAATCAGAAAAAATATGACTGAGGATCATTCCCTTTGTTACACCGAAAATAGAGTTGGAAGGATTTAAAGAAATGCCAAATTTTCTGCAACGCATGAGAAATTTTTTAAGATGACCAAAATTATCCAACCGGTTCTTTGAATAGATAGTCAAATCATCGAGATAAAATTGGATAATTTTACCGATCAAATTGTCAAAAGCTATCTGCATATCTCTTTGAAAGGTGGCACCTTCATTAGACAAGTCAAAATACATACGTTCATATGCAAATGTGCCCCAACGTGTAATAAATGTGGTTTTATATCTATCAGTCCTCTTTACCTTGATTTGATTATAGCCAAAAAATCCATCAAGTAAGGACATCATTTGTGACCCTGCAACCCGTTGCAAAATCATTTCCATATTAGGGAGAGGAAAATGATATTTTACACTCGCTCTGTTCAATGCATCGAAATCGACACATAATCTGATCTGACCAGTAGTCTTCCAAGAAAGAACCAGATTTGAAATCCACTCAGAATACTTAACTGGAAAGATTATACCAGCTTTCAATAATTTTTCCAACTCTTTCCTAATAGTAGATTCGAGTGTAGGGTTAATAGGTCTTTGTTTTTTCCTAACTGGTTTTACCTCTTCCTTGATAGGAATGGTATGTTGTATGAGAGAAGTATCAAAACCATGATGATCCTCGTATGACCATGCAAAAACATCTTGAAATTCACAGAGTAGTTATGTGAATTTCGCTTTTTCTTCGCTAGAACATTGGGCACCTAGTTTAACAATATTTGGAGATTCAAGTGTCTCATGTTTAAGGAAATGGTATCACCCACTTTCCTTTTCAACTCCTCTTCCTTATATGTCTCTTTTTTGCTTACATCACTCGATGAAAATGAACTTTCGAGAGGATTCAAGACTTTAGGAAATTTATCATCTTCAATGGATATGATTTCCTTGGGCTTAAATGGTTCATTTTGTATGAAAGAACAAATGATTTCATCACTTGGGAATACCTGCCATGATTCCATGTTATCAGGGATATGAGGATGATATAGAGATTGGAATGTACAATCAGGTCGTTGAGGTAAAAACTATTGGGTAGGAGTGTTGCAAACACCGCTAACCTATCATCCATTCAATTGAGTTCCTACTTAACATGAGTGATTTTAAATGATAACAGTTTTGAAATGAGCATCCAAACAACTTGGGTATAACATTTAAGCAACTTATTTTTAGGTGAATAAATCTTACGTACAAGGTTCACAAGAAGTTCAGAATCACCAAAGACTGTAAGGTGGCCACAACCAAGGTTATATGCATTTTCGATGCCTAACAATAAGGCCTGAAACTCGATGATGTTGTTTGTGCAAGAAAATTCTAAACTATAGGAAAAATTGTGGATTTTATCTATAGGATAATATATAATAATGCCGACTCCATTACCTTCGTTTGAGCATGAGCCATTGAAATTCATGTTCCACATGCCATCATCAATATCAATTGGTTCAAGGATATTGTCAGCCTCATCAACAAAGATAGAGTATACTCCCAAATATTCCTCAAGATATATTACGTTAGGTTGTGGAACACTCTCTATATATGGTGAAATTCTTCCTTCCCTCAGGACTATAATGTTCTTTCCATTCCTAAGGACATACATATGTGTTTCATCAAGAAAAAATATCCACCCGTTAAGGCTTGCTAGTCTTTTCCTAAAATAATTGAATAATTGCTTACTGGCATATCAATTACCTGGATACTAAGGGTTGTTCTTATTTCAGGATGCACGCACAAAACTATGGTTACATATTTGATTTCACCTATAGTTGACTGTTGCAGACCGTTATAAGAGAGAATGCTTCTAGAATTTTCATTAGTGCACGATAAGCCAAGCTCTTCCATGATAAATTTTTACATTACACTTGAACCAGACCCGCCATCAATTAGGTAACAATGACCTAATTTATCCATAATTTTTACTGAAATATAAAAAGGTTTTTTTTTTTTACAGGTTTCCTAAAATTATTTACACCTATTTTATTTACATTTGAATCCTCTTATTTTGACTCTTCGAAATAATTGGCTATGGTAGAAACTTTACCTTCCATAAAATTCTTGAGATGATTTTGTTGTTTAGGGACATAAACCATGTCCAAAAGAGTAGCATCAACCTTGATATTATCCAATTGGTTAAGGATGTTGTATTTAGAAGAGGGAAGAGGGGAAGGCATTCCTTGATTTTTCGGAACTCTGAAAACTCTTGTATCAGTGCTCTGAGAATACGTGTTTGGTGTGGAAGAAGTACAAGGAGGATCATATTTACCCTTGGTTGTATAAGTTTTGTTCCTAGTATTGATTATCATAAAATCCTTTGGTTCAACCCAATCTAGAACAACGATTGTGGTATCGGGCCTTTTACCAAAGACATTATCTCCGACATTTTTCTTAACTTTGCAAGTAATTTCTTCATGATTTTCTTGGAAAAATTTACACCAACTATGAGACATAATGGCCTTTGGTTGAAGATTATTTTCATTGGTATTACTAAAAGGCACCGAGGAAGAAGAATATGTGATAGGGGTGGGAAAATAAATGCTTCCCTTTCATTCATAGGCTATCATCCTATTGTTTGTATCTTGCACGAGTTGTAGGAGGGCAGACATATCTATTTGCTTGACCAAGTCCCCTTTAGGGAGACCCATTATTTCAATTTTCTCCTCATATTCTAGACAAGTATGAAGAGAGAAACCAAGATTGTCAATAGCCTTTTCTTCGAGTCTATGGCGATAAGGGGAAGGTAGTGCATTATAATAATGCATGAAATCAGCTTGATTTTGGGGGTGGATTAGTTCAGGGATCTGACTATATAATTTGGTGAAGCGAATATTAAAATACTTAATAGTTTCACCATATTTATAGGTAATTTTTTTGTATTCCCTTAATTGCTCAACTAGACTCTTGGACTATCCATAAGTGGACTTGAACCAATAAACTAATTCTTCCCATGTGGAAAGAATTTTGAGAGGAAGGTCAAAGAAATCTGTCGCAACTTTCCCTTCGAGGGAGTTGACAAATAGACGCATGTAAGTGTCGTAATTGTTATCCTTGATGTTATGACAAGCATTAGAACATGCTACTAGGTGTTCATTTGTAGTAACAATATTACTTCCCGAGAACTTAGGTAGATGCTCCTTAAACTTTGATAATGGATGAGATACGTGCCATGGGGTAGCCGTAGAATATTATTCAAAATGGAAAATCCCATATTTCTTTATCACTTTAGTCGGATTGGTAGTGGATTGGACATAGACCTAATGGCTGTATATACTACCAATTACTGACAAAGCAGACGATTGGGAGGAGGAGGCACCTCCGGTTCCACTACCACTACCCACATATGTCATGTTGAAGGTAATAGGTATAGGTGATGAAGGTGAACTAACAAATTCATACAAAGTTCTCCTTAGATCACTTTCTTGGGTTGACAGAACGATTTTTCTCCTTCCTATTTCAAAAATAGGAGTAGTTTTAGGGGACAATCCTCTTCGAGAGAGAGATGCGAGGATTTGAGGACATGAAAACAAAAACCAAGGATTTATGAAAAAAGAGGCTACTTCTAATTTCTAGGCTGCCTTTTCCTTGCTTCCCAACATTCACGGATACTTATATCTCTTTCAATTACTTCCCAAGAGCGTTCAAGTTCAACACGAGTACTAGCAGTTTATAAAATAGTGTTGAATAAGGTCAAAGCAATGCTAGTTTGGTTGTTAATACCATTTTCAATATTGGGTTGTCTTGTAATAGTTACTGTCATGGAAAAAATTAGTCAAGGAGTATTTAGAGAAAACATAAAAATTTGAAGATAATCATGAATACAATCAACCAGAGAGATATGGAAGATATCCCCAGAATGGTCGCCAAATAAATGTTGAGGAAAATGTGTGGAAAAATTTACTCAAGCATTTTCAGATCTTCCCGGGCTAAGAAAAGATAGTTGGGAATATTACCTGGGGTTTATAGCCTAAAAACAATCGCTTAATCCACAAGTATCAAGTACGAAGGATCAATGTTGGTTTTATGTGTTAAATATAACAATGTACAAGAAATAAACTTAAACTAAGTTACATGAATGTGTACAAAATTTATACAAATGCGTACATGGAGATAAAAGAAAAATAATGAACCAAATCATTAAAACACACGTGTGAGACTGAAATAATAATCTGATTTTCCATTTATTTCATTATGAGATACAAAACTAAGTTCTCTCTACATACCCCTACAAGGGTAGGGACCAAAATCAAATTTAGAAGCCTTCTATGAACACCATACAAAAAGACTCTATCAACAAGAAGAAAATTGAAGCTAAAGAAATGGATCAACTTGCCACAAAATGTTGTCACTTGACTCTGTAATATATTTTTTATCAGTCATTAAATTCAATTCATGTACAAACAAAAATACATAGACTACCAAAGATAAATCATACACCTTTAAAACAAGCTGCTGAAATGTGTGATTCAATTTTTAATCTTGCTGCCTTCAATAAGACCCCGTTGTCATCAAGAGGATTACGCTTTCTAGTAAACACAGAATGAATGAAAGTTGAAAGAATCTCACTAGTATAGAGCAAACCTTGTGGCTTTAGTTCTCCTTGTATTCTCTCCCTCTTGTCTCTTCGTCTAATTGAGCTTTTATTCCTTCTCAATAAGTTAGGGTAGTTCAACTACCTTTCTTTCGTTCAGTCAAATTAGCTTAACTAATTAGTTGAGATAAGTAATAATAGTATGTATAAATAAATGTATTAATTAATAATAACTAAATAGGTGGGACCCCTTGTGACTTTGAATTATTTCTTTTAATAATAATCCAACAATAAAATATAAAACTCAATCATTTGATTCCAAATATACCCTCCTTATAACTCTCGTTTTCATAATTATGATCAAATATTTTAAATATCAACAAAATATAATATGACCATATCCAAAAGTATCATATCCATGTTGTCCTGAAAAACTGCCTAGATATATGTGTGTTGTCCAAAAATTTGTCAAAGTAAAAATATTGTCTTTAACATAAAAATAACATTAGCTAATGTCAAAAATAATATTTACTGTGAGAGGCATTTGGCCTCTTTTCACTGTTGTCCCCTTTTGAATTTTCTGTGGCATCCTTTTGATGGTTGGAGCCTTGAGGTTGAACTGCACTGATAACATGAGAATAATCATCCTTAATATAAAGGTGGGAAGACACAGATTTGGAAGATTCTTTGGATGATCTAGAGTGAGTGGCTATTCCTTTTCCCTTGTCCTACACAGGCTTAGGGACATCTGTTTTTAATCTTTTACTGGCATGTGATGATTTCACGAGTGAGACAATATGATCAACTTGGGAAATTTGATTCTTTGGTGTTGGAGGGGGTAATGTAAAATAAGAAGTAGGCCAACCGTGATGATGAACAACAGACTGGTGGAAAATCTCTTTCCAACCATCGTTGGCGGGCGGTTCTAGTTGCATTGATACATGAGGAGGGAATGATATGCTGAAAAAGTTTCGATGTGCTTGGAAGGGCAGTCTTTCAGGTCATGGATGTAGGATCCCTTTGCCTACTAGGTTGAAGAACCCATCTTGGAAAATATAGTTCAATTCCCGGGGGAAAATATCAAAATGTATGGAGAACCGAGGTCTTCTATGACCCCTTTGCTAATTTCCCCTGCCTCTGTTACCTCTACCATTACTGCCTCTACTAAAAAAGCTCATCCTAAAGAAATGCTCCAGTTAGTTATGAAAAATCTTGGCAGTCCATGAATCAACCCTACCTAAATAAAATCAAAGGTTGGATCTATCATCCTCAACAGAAGCACATGCAATCAATCCATTCATCGTATTACTCAAATCAATAATTAATTGCTATTGAATAGGGAATGATAGGGTTTTTGGGAAGATGAAGGGTTGGTAATGGGTTGGTAATGAACGAAAAGTGGTAGCATGGATGGGGACCACCAATGGGTACTGTTCAAGAACTATATATGCAACTTCCATATCAAAACAATACTTCCATTTTCAATTTAAACACCAATCACTTCCTTCTCCTTTTTATTATTTCTTTTGAAATGTCATTTACAATAACATAACAGGGAATTAAAATGGATCTCGGAAGATGGTGGGATTGCAAGGAGAGAAAAATGATATAATGAACGGGAAATGAAATGGACACTATTCCATTAAATAAAATAACATTTGTTCTTTTAAAATAACATGCCCTTAATTGCCAAAAAAACATTTTAAATTGTAGGCCATCTCAAAGTTAAAGACACAACAACTTCTATATCAAACCCAAAGAAAAACTCCAGGATTTTTAAACTTATCCAGTCAATTCCTATCTTTCTTTTTCAAACAACAACACAATTTATACACAAACGTGAGATCGGAAGACAAAGTTAAAGACACAACAACTTCTATATCAAACCCAAAGAAAAACTCCAGGATTTTTAAACTTATCCAGTCAATTCCTATCTTTCTTTTTCAAACAACAACACAATTTATACACAAACTGTCTGTAATTCCAACTATCAGCGATCATATACAGAGCACTTAGAGAAGACATGAGGAGGCCAAAAAAAAGAACATGCCATTGAACTTTAACATTTGCATCAACCAATTTCAATTATTGCACAATGGACTGGTTCAAAACCCTTTATTCTATTAGTTGATTGCTTTTCCTTTTACCTAAAAATCAACTGACTCCAAACATCACGGAGCCAAAACAACTATAATGAATTTCTTCCCACTGTACAATTTACTTGTTTTATTTGCAAAGTTCTTTTTGTATGATGGAATAATACTAGAATTATTTTCCATTAATTATAATGGACCACATCAAGCATATAACAAGGCCAACAAATATTCAACATACAGGGATGGTATCTATTTCCAGTATTTTCTATGTGACAGGTCAGGTTTGAAACCTTGGTGTTCTTTTTATTTTATTCACTATACATTCTTGAAAATGCCAGAACTCCTGTAGGTAATCAGCCAATGGACGAAGGAGATATGAAAGCATCAAATATCTCA
>CBVK0101625260.1:0-11866 GCA_900067695.1 Picea abies | reverse complement strand
AATCTGACTCATTGATTTTGGAGGACGACTAAGAATATGCCAGCATCTTCCATGCATGACCATCAGATTAGAATTTAAGATTAAAAGATCATTAATTGTAACATCTCCAAATATACGCCTTTTGACGTAAATATATTGAAAAAATTTCTGATAGAAAAAAACATAACTGGCGGGAGGACATGCCATACCATATATAATTTCGGAATATTAATGATATCCACTGTGTATCAGTCGTCGTGAATAAGGATTTAGTGAATGTCATTCTCCGAAGTTACAGCAGCAACCATAATTTTTATTTGATGGGTTTTTTTAATGAAGTGGCCAACAACATCACCGGAATTGGATTTGGGTAGATTCGATTTTGGGAAGTTGCAAGACGTATGGGACCAGCAACATTTTATACCGTTGAAGATGGCTGAAATAGTATGCAGAAAACAATGGGCAATGGCGTCGCTACAAAATAAAACACGGAATATCACGGTACAGGTAGGCCATATTTGTGAAATTCAGAATCCGGAGGTCAAGGCCATATTTTGAACGTGCGTGAAGAGCTTATTCAGGAATCGAGCCGTAGTGAATTTGCAATATAAAGAGACGGAGAGTTCTTGTTGCAGTTATCAAGATTAGGTATTTTGATTTGAGTGGTTTCGCAGATCTATCTGCTATGGCTAATATAGGTGACGAGAAGTCTGCCAAAACGATCGCAACTACTGAATCCAAGCACACCGTGTTAGCTAAGTTCAAATCAGATCTCACGACCCCAGAGCTTCAGCAACTCATTCGTGAGCTTGAAGAGCTCTGCTCTCGCCTCGATTTCGTTAAATCTCTCGAATGGTGAACTTATATTTTTCCATACCAGTTTATTTTTTCTTCAGTTTTCCATGAATTCGTTGCCTTGTGACTAATATGTGTCGTTGGGTAATATATATTTTGTTGGTGTGATCAGGGGAAACGATTTCGGAGAAGTGAAAAAACAGAAGGGCTTCACTCATATATTTGTCATAACATTTTATAAGTGAAAAAACAGAAGGGCTTCACTCATATATTTGTCATAACATTTTATGGGTCGGAAGGACTGGGTGCCTACGTTTCGGATCCTCTTCATAAATCATATGCCAAAAAATTCATGGCATCTGTAGAGGACATCCTTATTCTGGATTACTCTCCATTATATGTTAAATCAGGTTGACAGTCCCGTTCAGTGTTATGAACATTTTCTTGTTTCGATAAACAGTTTTATTCGATGAGATCAAAGCGTAGAGGCTCCTTGCTTTCATCTGTACGGGCACTGTTTGTTTGTTAATGAATACCGTGTTTGTTTTTGTTTGTATTACCATTATTGACATTTTTACAGGAATATGATGAATATGATGGTATGAAATTGGGAGAAATCACAATTTTCTATTATTTAAATTGCATTTTTGATTGTATAAATAGATTCAGTATGTTGAAAAAATCAAGGATAATTGTTGAATTTAAAATAAAATTAAACTAATGAAAAAGAATATTTGAATCTATATATTGGAGTGGTTATTTCTGTATAATTAAACTGCTCCACCAATTTTTAGTAAACTGAATCCATTTCTACATTTATAAATGCAATTTAAACATAAAAAAATTATAATTTCCAAAAAATTTATATCACTAATACAAAAAAGGGCAAAAAAAAAAACTTAAACGTTACCATAGAAAGTTTTAGTTGTAGTAAATCTCATGTGACACTAATAGGAAAAATACTTCCTTTACCGTACAATCACAATCACAATCACAAGTAAGGTGATCTAGAACCTGGCTTCCCTCATGAGTTATAAAATTATATTTTAAGGCTTAAGACTTTGGTTTTCGATCTCCATACGATGGCTAAGTTTTCAAGGCTATCCATCGTGCACAAAACCTTGGAATGTTTCTCATATTATGGTCCAAATATTCCATTTACAAGACCTAGGTGGTGGTTTAGGGCTTATGCATGGCTCATGAGCCCTACATGCATCTATTAAGATCTAAGATCCTATATTTCATCCTTAGACCATAACCAAAGTCTTAACATTTATCCAATTGTGGTGTGCAAACTTTTATAATGTTTCTCATATCCTACTTATAGGCCACCATTTCCCTCTACATGATATGTGTTATGTGTTATGGTTCAAGGCCCATGTATTGGAAAATGGGTTAGTGAGAGTAGACATTATTACATAAAACTAAAATTGTTCTTGAACATTTTATTGAAAAAAGAAATAGAGAACAAATAAATACATGAAGTTTGTCTAAAGATATACAACTACCTTGATCCGCTGGTTGAGGAAATATCTTAACCTCACACCAAACTAGGTAGCATCTAGCTTGAGAGAATATTTCAAATCCTACTAGATCTAACCACCTCCTAGAGACTACGAACAAACTCTCTATGTAGAAATCAAATCTACCCAATAATGACCAATACTAATTATAATCATATATATGATCACACTAAAGACAAGTGGGAGTTACATATCCCAACACTCCCCCTTAACGACTACTTGTCTTTACCATCGTCAAGTAAGGTCTTCATCATCACAAAGTCCTCTGAATCAAAGAACCTCCTAATCAACAAAGTCTATTTCTGGTCCAACCTAGTACTTTCTCTTTGTACCTCGATCATGCATCACCAATTTTCCGAAGTCCATATAAAGAGACAACCATCCATCAGAATTCATGGGTCACCAGTCGATGCAACTGCTAGTTTAGTAGGATGTCCTTCAAGTACATGGTTCATTCAACCTCTTGATTAACTCCCCTTGAATGTAAAACTTAGGGTTTCTAGGCTTCTTGATTAACTAATAACCTAATGTAAAACATATATTTTAAAACCTAATAACTTTCTTAAAATTTTCAGTTAAATAATGTCTATAGTGAAATGAGGAAATAAAATATTTATATTTATTTATTTATGGATGATCTTCCTTTCCTAAATAATGTATTGTCATGGTATTGATACACCAAATAATTGAAATAGGAAAATAAAATGTTGGGAATCAATATTGTCATTTTCTAGTTTTAATTATTGATGATGAGATAATGTATTATCATGGGATTGGCGCATTAAATAATTGAAATGGGAAAATAAGATGTTGGGAATCATTATTGTCCTTTTCTAGTGATCTTTCATATAAATAATGTATTGTCATGGGATTGGCATACCAAATAATTGGAATAAAAAAAGATATTGGAAATTATTATTATCCTTTGGGAGTGATCTTTCGCCTAAATAATGTTCATGGATTGGTGCACCAAATAATTAAAACGAAAAAACAAGATATTGGAATCATTATTATCCTTTGGGTTTGGTGTACCAAATAATTAAAACGAAAAAAACAAGATGTTGAGAATCATTATTATCCTTTGGTAGTGATCTTTCCCTAAATAATGTATTGTTATGATGGGATTTATTTCCATTTAGTAAATGGAAATAAATGGAAGGAATCTGCATTAGTGTCCCCTTATCCCCCATATAGAGATAGATAAGACCTTATGCTTGCGTGGAAAGCATTAGACATCAAATTGAAGAGTGGAGGATATACCCGCACTAATAGAAGGGTAAGGATAGGGCTTAGTCTAGTCACTACTTTATTATTCAAGATAGTTTTATGGGTGAGGGCCACACCATACTTTATTATTCAAGATAGTTTCATGGGTGAGGGCCACACCATAGGAATCATTTTGGATTTTGTCTTAAACCATAGGTCTGTTTTTTCTCCTAGTTATGAGAGCCTTTGAATTTGGTACCATTCTATTTAAATTCAACTCATGGAAAATTATGACTTAAATAGATTTGTCATTTTATATTTGTGGGACGTGCCATTCAAATGATTCATAACACACAATTTATAAATTGAAAAATATAATAAAAATGTATGCAAAGGATAAATGGGGAGATTTGGGATCTCCCCATTCACGATTTATAACATTAATAAATGGGGAGATTTGGGATCTTCTCATTCCACGATTTATAACATTAATAAATGGAGAGATATGTGGAGCTCTCACTCAAGGATGAAAAACTTATCAAAATTTAAAACATGAGATATATAAAAAAAAATATGGATAAAGGAAAGTATAACTATAGGAATTTTTTTTGAAAATTTATAATGTAGATTATTTAATTAAAAAATCATAAAATTATAATTATCTATCTATCGATATATATATATTATATTTTTTTAAGAAGAATTTATCATAGTTATATTTTTTTTTAATTCATGTTTTTGTTATATATTTCAAATTTTAAATTTTCATCTACAAGATATAATTTAATTTTTCATCTTTGAGTGGGGAGGTCCACAAATCTCTCCATTTATTAATGCTATAAATAATGGGATGGGGAGGTCTTATAAATCTCCCAGTATATTTTCAATGGATGGTTTTGATCACTGGTCCATATGCCTCAATATTGATGTCCATAATGATCCCCTTAAGTGGCCTTTTATATTTGAAAAGTTTTGGCTTTATTATTCAAACTTCTAAGAGAACATTCAAAGGTGGTGATTGGAAGTTGATATTGCATAGGGTTGTCTTATGTATCACTTCCAACAACGTCTCAAATCTCTAAAGAAACAACTTAAATCCTGGAACAAACATGTTTTTAGCAATATTTTTCAAGTTAAGAAATAGTTGGAATTGCAAGTGGATGATTTTCAGCAACAAGCAATCCTCTATGGTTGGTCTGAGGATATCTCCAACCAATAAAAAAAACTTACTAATCAATTAGAGGAAAGGCACTGTCAGGAAGAAATGTTATGGAGGAAGAAATATAAAGTTCATTGGCTCAAAGAGGAGAGCACAATACTAAATTCTTTCATTAGTCAATGATTCAATGACAACATGCCAATATCATCACTCAATTAAAATAAGCACAAGGTAACAAGCTCATCTCCCATCAAGACATTGAGCATGAGTTGGTATCATTTTTTCGCACCTTGTTAGTGAAACCCCAACCAAATATATTTGGGGTTATCCATTCTATTACCCGTCACATTTCGAAAATTGTCATCGATGAGAACAATGAATGTATTTTATGCCCTATCTCATTGTCATAAGTGGAAGCTGCAATCATTAGTATGCCCCCTAGAAAATCGTCAGGACTGGATGCCTTTACCTCTAATTTTTTCCATCATTGCTAGCTTGTTGTAATAATGGATGTATGGGCTATTGTGGTGGAACCTCAAAAAAATTTGGGAATCCTTCCTACCCTCAATGCCACTTTCATCAATGAGAACAATGAATATATTTTATGCCCTATATCATTGTCATAAGTAGAAGCTGCAATCATCAGTATGGCCCCTGGAAAATCGTCAGGTCTGGATGACTTTACCTTTGATTTTTTCCATCATTGCTAGCTTGTTGTAATAATGGATGTCTAGGCTATTGTGGCGGAATCTCAAAAAATTTCAAGAATCCTTCCTACCCTCAATGCCACTTTCATCACCCTAATTCTTAAGGAGGTACAGGAAACCAAATCTCCCCAATTTAGTCCCATTTCCTTACGCAATGTCATATACAATATTATCACCAAATTCAATGCCTCTCGCCTCAAACCTCTTTTGCCTCTTCTAGTTGGGATTGAGCAATATGGATATGTAGAAGGTCTTCAAATCCTTGATAGTGTCATTTTTTCTAATGCGGTGGTCCATTCCCTGAAATATGAAAAACTTTGGGAATGTTGATCAAATTCAACATGTCCAAATATTTTGATAAGCTGAGTTGGAAATATATCAGGGATATCCTACTAGATTTAGGATTTCATACCTTTTGTGCCAATTGGATTATGACGCTTATTTCCTTTAAATTTTTCTCCATTCTCATCGATGGTTCTCCCTCGCCCCCCTTTCTTCCTTCCCGTGACATTCATCAAGGTGTCCCCCTCTCCCCTTTTCTTTTTATTCTTATGGTGAAAGGGTTGGTCGATGCATTAAAGAATCAATGCTTTCCCATCGGCTTCAGGGTCTTTCACTCCACAACTCCCCTCCCCTTCTCCTCCATCTCATAATCAATTTATGGATGACACCATGTTAATGGGGGTTATTTAATATAAGGAAGCCATATCCTTCAAGGGGATTCTTCATGAATTTATGGATGCTTCTAACACCTCCATTAATCATCTTAAATCCCATATTTTTTTCTTCAATACGCCTCTTCATGTTCAATTTCACGTCTCCCGCATCCTAGGATTTTCTAGGAGCTCCATTCCATCCAAATACCTTGGTGCCCCTCTCATAGAGACATTCATCTACAACTGTTCGCATGAATACCTTCTCTCTCATCTCAACAAAAATCTCACTAGATGGACTTTCTATTTTCTCAACATTGCTGGTTGTCTCATTCTTCTTAAGCTTAAATATCTAAAGAAGCTTAAGATAACATATATGTAAGGTAGTAATATAGCTTAAGATTAAATAGCTAAATTAATAGCTATAGCATAGTATTAAATGAAATCACATCATTTTTAGGAATATTGATCTTTTTGGCTTGGTAATAAGTTTTCCAAAGTAATAGAGTAAGTGATTTTATGGGGTTGACTAGTTTAGTATTTTAATTTGGTATTATTACATGGAGATAAGTGAGACATTTAAGTGTGTGTGTGCGCGCGCATGTTTTTGAGTTATGTTGTATGGGGAAAACCCCTGAGTGCTTCCCCTAATTTTGAGGATGGTACCTAAGGTAAACATTAGAATATTCAGGGCACAAGGTTGATCAACAGTAGGGCTCAAATACATTACAACAATATACTTATTAAGAGCTCAACATGTCACTTGCGGAAACTAAACTTGGGTGGGAGGATAACAACATTCATCCTTACCACCCGAACTAAACTCAATTGACAGTGAGATGTTCAAGTGTTAACATGCAATATAATAGAATATTGAGAAACTAAAGTGAAAAAAATGAAGCCTTTAATATAAAAATAATATAATAATTATAATAATAAAAATCAATATAAAAAATGTTGAACATAAACACAAAAAAAAGTTAACTCCATATTAACCTTGGATGAGGTGATAGGTAAGCTATCCAAGGATGGTAATGTGGGTTGAGAGAGGCACAAAATGAAAGTATAGGGGATGAGGAGGGAAGGGATGTGGATGTTATTAGAACGACCCTCCTCATACTCTCCCATTAACTTAGGAATTCAAAATTGAGTTGGCCAATACAAACATTAACTATAGTCATTATGGAAGGGAGTAAGTGCTATAGGTCTCAATACATAAGGGAAATGAATAGAATCACAACATTGTGGAATATTGGGTTGAGATTCATTGTTGTGCCATTGTTGGTATCTGGATGGTCATCATGGCCTACAGATTCTAGTGATTTACTTTGTATTATTGCAACTGTCAATTTGTGGGCTATATACATGTACCAATGCATCTTATCCCAAGGTTTAGGATTTTTGGTGCTTAGTCTGTTTAGGTATTTCACTTTTCAACAACTTCAACATTGTTTGGTGCCTAGGTTTTGTTCTAGGTTTTTCATTTAGGGATTATGTTTGGGGGTATATCGCTCATGGATTAGGAATTATGTTTATTACTCCTTGGCTAAAGCTTATCCCCTTTAGCATGTAAATTATGAGAGGGCCCATAGAGAGCATCACGTGAGGGTAAGAAAGTTAGGATTTTGGCAAGGGGAGGTTCACATAAGGAGGAAGATAATCCCTACAAAGGTTGTTGCAAAATCCTATAATATTTTCTTCTTTGCAGAAACTAAAAGTGAAGTGGTAGGAATAAATAAAAGGTAAGGGAGAAGCAATGACAAACTTCAAGCACAAGCATTGATGGAGAGCTAATGTCCTAGATCCCTAACCCTGCTCACTCATAGAATACAGATTTTGGATATGATTTAATGTTAGAACTATATTGGTAGGTTAAGGGGGTGGTGCCCTTTGAATTTGAAAGAGGGGAAATTAGATTTTTAAAATTCTACAAAGGCTAGATAATCATGACAATGAAATGAAAATAATTTATCATAGATTGATAGAAACAATGATAATATGATTAATGTTATATAGTATTTGTATGCTTGTAGTGATGATGTCCATGAGGTGGAGGTTGAGACTGAGGTTAGAAATTCCAAATAAGAAAGGGAATGGAAGAAGGTGGACAAACTAAAGGGAGTGGCCCAAATGAATAACTACCAAGGAAAAATTTCCACTATCTAGAATGAAGACACCCCCTAGTATCCATAGTCTTGGAGGAAGAATCTAACTCCTAAGGATTATTGTCAGGAAAATTATATGGTTATAATTCCAGTACATTAATCATCAATCCATGTTTGTAAACTTACGAAGTTCCAGGCATAATATATGTAGAAAAAAACTCAAAGACACACCATTCCTTAATAAACTGTGAAGAAACAAATCTCAAAACTGGTTGCTCATCTAACAATGAATATTCTAAGGTAGAATTGCATGTTGAATTCATATTTTTATATTTAATATAAATCTATTGGATTGACTCTATAAGTTATATTGAAAACCCTCAGTTAAAAAGTATAAGCAATCGAAATGAGAAACTAATAAATGCAGGAAATATTACTATCATAAGCAGTTGTCAACCAATGAAGAATTAGTGACAAATAAGTGCATAAATTGCATCTCTAACAATTCCTTATTCATAGGATCACCATTCAAACTAACATACAAACACACATGAGAATCATGTTCCAACAATAATTAGTTGAACCACATAGCATGTATAAAACTGTAACATCAACAAATTATCATTACTACATAATTATGTCACACTTTATATAGGAATCAAATTGTGAAATTATATAAACAAATGAAATCACACTTTATTATAATATAAAATAAAACCAATTAGGGTGCTACTTCTAAGATGAAGGGGGCCTTCATTCCCTCAAAAGTACGACCACTATGCACCTACAAACTCAGAGATTCAAAAAATGAACATGCATAAGATTTTCTTGTATTTCATAATAAAACATAGTACAAGTATTGAAATATAGTCTCGATGTTGATTCCCTCTTATCACTTCTATTAATATATGTATGTTCAAGGAACAAATTCCTTCAATAATTATACAATTTCATTTAAATAAGCACAAGTAATTTTGGGCATCCAATCCCATACAAAATCTACTAAAGATAGCCAAGAAATTACAATATCATATTCAAACACATATATAAATAAACATAATTACATATTTGGTCATCTCGTTATGATTTCATGACCGAAGGAATGAAATCTCAATATACTCGTGTGCTACAAGATTTTGTTGGAGCGTTGACAATGAATCGTGTTTCTGTTGTTTGAGCTTTGGCTAAATTAGACAACAGGTATCCATGTGTACAAAACCCACGTCTTCGAATCAACTGGGAAGTTCAACAGGTATCATAATTGTAAAAGAAGTTGCAAGATTTGGTTCAAGATGTTACATGAACATTCCAATAACCTCATGAAATTGAGAAATTAAGCACATATTATTCATTAAACAAGGAAAATGCAATACATAGGCTAGGATAATTACCTTTGAGTAAAAAACACACTTTAAAGGAAAAATGGTAAAATATATGTTGTTATGAGGTAATAAGATAAGTATTTGACAAGGTAAACATCCAAAACAATATCCTATAGACTGTACTAAAAATGTCAAAATAGGGACCCTACATCTCCCCCATGCTTGAGGAGTTGCATGTCCTCATGCAAAATTGGACTTTTTTCATCTCCAAAACATAACTTCCAAAATTGTTGATACTCAGATTGATGCAAAAAGCCCTGTGTTAGTCCTATATGACCACCTAAGAGATTACATTAAGTTCAGAGGTCCCTAGCTAAAGCCCTTCAAGTTTGGTCTTGAATTTCTGATTCTGCAAACGAAGTTTCTTGGATTTTCTATGCCATCAATGGGCCTTATTTAATGACATCTTGTGATTCATATTCAACCAAGAAATCGTCTCCCACAATGTGATGCTAGAATCCTTCAACAATGCATTTTAATTCTCTCCCTAATTTTCCTCTCAAGTTTGATAATCTTCTTGTCATTCATTGTCGAGTTGTCAATACCAAGCGTTGCGTCAACCAAATTTTCTCCTAGGATTTCACTTGCATGAAAACTTCCCGACTGAACCTCCTCAATAATTTCTCCCTCTTCAGGGCTATCATGCACTTTATTATGTTTTTTGAGTTATCACACACAACTAGTCTTTCTTCATAAAATTTTGAATCCTTTTTCTTAGGAGGGTTTTCAAGCATTACCTCCTTTTCATTTCTCTTTTGAAACTAACTTGATCCTTCAACGAGTTTAGTGTCCTAAATCCTTTTCATTCTCTGGGGCATAGGTGTTATTGATACTTCTCTGATTTTCTGTGTAGTTTGTTTCCTATTGATCGTGATAACTTGAATGTCTTCTTCTATTTCCTCAAACTCAGGGCCATGTTCGTTCTCCTCTTTTGTACCCAATTTTTTCTCTATCTCCTCTTCTACTTCCTCCTTTTTTTTCCCTCCTCCTTAGGTTCCTCTTTGGCCTCTTCAGGATCCTCCTCGGCCTCTTCAAGATATTTCCCTACTTATTTAGGTTCAATTTCCTTTTCTGGTGCTCGAGGCTCCCCAAACTGATTTCGAGCTACAAAATATTCCCTAGTGTCATTCCTCCTTCTTAACTCATCCAGAACTAGGAGCTTTATAAGGCCGTGATGGTGCAAGTTTCACTCCATCATCCCAATGTATACTTTCTTCTATGTGGTTGCTGCCATATTTGTCGACAACTTCCATAAAAAGTATGGTAAGTTGAGCTTTTGACCTTTAAAGTGTAGTAGGAGTCTGATGTGGTAAAGGAAGGTAAGGCTGAAGTGACCTTTGCATGTAATGTATTTCTATAACATGATCAAAAGGTTTCAATATATTCTCTTCAATAGAAATTGTGATGTCCCCTTAGACTATTTTGGTTTCATACTAGATAGTTTCAGGAACGAAGCCCAACTCACTTTTTCAATTTTCTTTCTTTTAAGCCAATGCTCCTCGTCCTACGAGAGATATGTTTCCTGCACAATGGAGTATTCTAACACTGTGAGCTTCAAATACCCGATAATTTCTTTGTTCCCATCAAACCCCAATGTGAACTCCCAGTTAACTTATGTATTATGACCATTGCATTTCAAGAAGAAGGAAAACCAACTTTCCTTCTCTATCTTCCTCCTACACTTTGGATATGCCTCCAATAGCTCAACTCCATTGAATTCAACTTTGAGTGCAATCCTCATTGTTTCTCAGAACAAGGAGATGTAGGGTTTGAATTACAACGTTTGGTTTAGTCAATAAAGGGGAAGGGTTTTCGATACAATGATCAAGTGACTCAGTGAAGTTTAAACAAGAACTGGTGGGTTAATGGTGATCATGAAGATTATATAGTCATAATTTTATTTAACTGATCAAGTAAGGTAGTGATCGATGTGATGTATTTTGGAATTATGGCGATTTACACAGATGGTGCTGGAGGATTAAGCAACGATTCTAAATCAAGGTGGCCAATTTGGTGCATGTGTGATAGGATTATGGGTGATAGGATCATAAGTTAGCACATTTTAATTCAAAGGGTGCCATAGCATTACACTTACTCAATTCAATGAACAAAATAAATTTTAATACATTGCCCAAGTTTTGATTACCTGGATTTACCTTACCGCTTTGCAAGACTATACCTCTTATGAAGTTTTGATTGATGTTGTCTGGTGCAAGGATTTTGTTCTGGAATGGAAACTGTTATGATCCAAAATGCTCAAAATATAAAAAAATAATAGAAGTACACACTATGTACATAATTTCAACGTGGAGCACAAATACAAGATAGATAAGTTACACAATAACTCCTTAAAGAAT
>CBVK0101625257.1:305-14969 GCA_900067695.1 Picea abies | reverse complement strand
ACCTTTTGGGGCTTCTAGATGACATAAGAGGGTCCTCCAACTTCATAAGGCCATAACTCTCAAACCATGAGGAGTTATGTGACGTTATACATACCAAAAAAGATGGAATGACATGTACCATCCATATAGAATAGTATTACCTACAAATATATAAAAAATCTTACAATTATCCATCAAACAAACTTGGGTCCATTACCCAAAGCTGGGTTCTCCAACTTCTCATGGCCATAACTCTCTAACTGTGAGGAGTTATGTGACGTTCCACATACCACAGAAAATAGAATGACAAGCACTATCCATCTAGGACAGTTTCACTAAAAAATTCACTAACCTTCATTTCATTATTCCACAAATAATCATGAGTTCTCTAACCATACTTCTAGGATAACTCAATCCACAAAGCATCTTCTCGTAAGGGCTTTCACCATAAGGGGACCACTTTGGAGTTCATCCATTTCTGCTTATTATCAACCATGAAAATATAGTAAACATGCATCTTTACATCAAACAAACTTGGGTCCATTACCCAAACCTTTGTGCTACCAGGCTTTCTTCAAGGATTGACATCAATGACAACCAACATTAATCAACATCTTCTAGAGTTTTATCTTCCACTGGACTAACACTTCCTTGATGGTGCCCTAATGGAGACCATGTTTGCTCTAGTATAATACTGCTTGTGGAAGAAACCAAATGGAACCTCCTTCATCCAACTCAGGGAGATTGGTTTGAGTTTGACACTTAGTTCCAATCACCTTCTTTAAGCAGGAGACTTGAAAAATAGGATGGATCTTAGAATGATTGGGTAGAGATAACTGGTAGGCCACTGATCCCACTCACTTGAGCACTGCATAAGGACCATAAAATTTGGGAGTAAGTTTATGACAGAGTTCAACATTGAATGAAGTCTTATTATAAGGTTGCAGTCGAAAAAACACCTCGCCCCTTTAAAAAATTGAAGTTCAAAATGACCTTGATTTTTTTATTGCTTCATGCGATTTTGAGCCATGAACAAATTTTCTCTGAGGTCACAAAGAATAGCATCTCGGACTGTAATATTCTTGGCATCCTTCTGAACCTTCAAAACACCTGACATGTATGAGAGAACCAAAAGTGGATTTTAGTCGTATATTTCTTCAAAAGGAGTCATGCGAGTAGCTATATGATAAGATGTGTTGTACCACTGTTCAGCTAGGGGTAGCCACTCAACCCACCAATTTTTCCTCTCAGATGAAAAACACCAAAAATATGTTCCCAAACACTTGTTGACAAGTTCAATTTGTCCATTCGTATGTGGATGATAGGTTGTGTTAAGATGCAATTGGGTGTCCTGTAGCTTGAACAATTCTTACCAAAAATTACTGGTGATAGTGGGATCTCTGCCAGAGACAATAGAATGAGGTATGCCATGAAGCATGAAGATATTATCCATGAATATTGAGCCACCATGGAAGCCTAAATGGGTTTTTAAGAGGACATAAATGATCATATTTTAAAGTACAAACGACGACCACCATGTTGACTAACTTATTGACTGATTTAGGTAAGAAAACAATGAAATCCATAGAAATATCTCTCCAAATAGTAGGTGGGATCAAAAGCGGTTGGAGTGTGCCCAAAGTTGTGACTGTTTCTCCCTTGTTACGTTCACAAACCTCACATTTAGACACAAATGTAGATTTATAAATTTATCAACATGGGAGAGATGGGATGTCCAAGTTTTACTATAGATGAAAATATCATCAAAGAAAACTAAGACAAAATGACGGATAAAAGGATGGAAGACATGATTCATAAGACTTTGGAAAGTCGAGGGATCATTACATAGGCCAAAGGGAATTACCAAGAACTCATACTGACCCTCATGAGTTTGAAATGTAGTCTTGGGAATGTCTTCTCCGTTCATACGGATCTGGTGGTAGCGAGAAAGTAGATCAAGTTTGGTTAAGTACTGAGCACCACTCAATTCATCCAAGAGGTCATCAATGACAAGAATGGGGAATTTGTCTTTGATTGTGAGTTTGTTGAGGGCGTGAAAATAAAGACACATTCATTGAGTACCTTCTTTCTTGAGTACCATTACCACATGGGAAGAATAGGGGTTGGTTCTAGGATGGATAACACCCGCTTCTAGAAATTCATGAACAATTTTCTCAATTTCATTGTTCTGGGAAAAGGGATGATGATAAGGGTGAACATTGGGAGGAAGATTTTCTGGGATGAGAGAAATGGAATGATCATGGATGCCACGTGAAGGGTGAAGTGCCTTGGGAGTGGTAAAAATAACTTGGTGTTGAGAGAGGATAGATTGGAGGTCAGGATGCAAAGAGGGTGTATCAACAACTTGAATGGAGTGGAGTTGGGAAATATTGCTAGAATTACCCTTTTTGAGGAGATTTTCCATCCAATGGGAATTGATGATCTCAGGTGAGCCTATTGTGATTCCTTGGAACTTATACCGGTGTCCCTCCTATTGGAATTACAGGGTTAATTTCTTAAAATCCATGAGAATGAAACTGAGAGTGTGTAGCCATTCGACATCGAGCACAATGTCACAACCACCCATGTATATAACAAAAATATGGGATTCCAGGTAATACTGGAAAGTTTGGAGGTTCCCATTTTCACAACGTACCCCACATTTCATGGAACCCCCATTGGAAATCATGATTTGAAAATTATTGACGACATGGATGTAACAATTGAATTTCTTAGTAATGCGGTGATGAATAAAATTCTAGGTGCTACCACTATCCACAAGGATGGTGACTTTCTGGTTCTTAATGTAACCAATTAACTTGAGGGTCTGGGGAGAAGAGAATCCAGTGAGCGAATTAAGTGAAATCACCAGTTCAAATTCGCGTGGATTAGAGGGTGGGGTCAGATCACATGGCAATGATACCTCATGCATAGGTGAAACAATTGCCTCGTATTTAGAATCATCCTCATTAATGGCCATAAAAATATTATGTTCCTTACACTTGTGCCCAAGAAAATACTTTTCATCAAAATTATAACAAAGACCCTTGAGTTGGTGATCAACCATTTCGTCCTGAGTTAATTTATGGATCTTGAGGGGAGTTGCAGGAGGAGTGGGATTGGTGGGTTTGTGACAAGGAAGAAAGGGTGGTTTTTGGATTTGGGAGGAGATAATCTGGTGTTCTTCTTTGGATTATTGAGTAGCTTCTAAACAAGTGTGGGGGAATTCCATGAGAACATGGGCACATATTTCATCTTTTATTCCATTGATAAAGCATTCCATAAAGAAGGCATCTGCCATTCCTTTCGTTCTGAAATCCAAGTGATCAAATGATGTGATAAAGTCTTCCACTATCCTAGACTACTTCAACTTAGTCAACTGGACTAAATGGTGGTTATCAGAGTCAAAGAGGTCATAAATCTATGCAACAAACTATTTCCAAGCAACATACCCTTGGCGTGCCTTTCTATTCCATTGTGACCATTGCCAATGTTCCAAATATAGATGTAGGATACCATAATGAAGCTTTGATAAATCATCAGTAATGCCATGCAAAGAGAAATATTGTTCCATTTAAGTGACCCAGTGTGTGGGATCTGAGCCATCAAATTTGTTCACCTCGCTTCTGGGAAGGTGTGGGTCTCAAGGAATGTGGGTGGAATGAGGACCTTGGTAATGGGAAGAGTCATGGTATTCATGATAGGATGGTTTTTCAGAAGAGGAATGATTTAGGGAATGACCCATCAATTGGTCAAGTGTGTCATTGATGTATTTGATGTGGCACATTGGTCCTAGAGGGTTTGAATAGAGGAATTGAGTGTTCCAATGTTGACATTGATATTCTTGATGTCCTCCTTATTCTGGATGTTGTCAACAATCAATAAATTGAGTTCTTGGGTGTGGGTGGTGTCAATTTTGATAGAGGTAAAAACTGGTAAGGAAAATGGGATAGGTGGTGAATAAGGGTATCGAGAAAGGTGGGTGGGACCAATGAGAAAAATGGTGACAAGTGATAGGTACCACTGCAATTAGGGAAAAAGGGGGATTCCAATGGGATAGGGTCCAAATAAGGGTGTCGGGAAAGGTTTCGGATCGACTTAAAAAATTGTATTAAAAATGATAGGTACCATGGTAATCAGGGAGAAGAGAGGAATCCAAAGGGATAGGTCCCAAATAAGTGTGCTTGCAGGACCATTATACTCTTTTTTTGTACTCTTGTGGAGTTATACCCTTATTCACCATGGGAGATATGGGATGTTCAAGTTTTACTATAGATGAGAATATCATCAAAGAAAACTAAGACAAAATGACGGAGAAAAGGATGGAAGACATGATTCATAAGACTTTGGAAAGTGGAGGGATCATTACATGGGCCAAAGGGAATTACCAAGAACACATAGTGACCCTCATGAGTTCTAAATGCAATCTTGGGAATGTTTTCTTTGTTCATATGGATCTGGTGGTAGAGAGAATGTAGACCAAGTTTG
This sequence comes from Picea abies, assembly GCA_900067695.1. Lineage (NCBI taxonomy): Eukaryota > Viridiplantae > Streptophyta > Pinopsida > Pinales > Pinaceae > Picea > Picea abies. The sequence goes on along the minus strand of CBVK0101625257.1, from coordinate 10,502 downwards.
GTTAAGTACTAAGCACCACTCAATTCATCTAAGAGGTCATCAATGACATGAATGGGGAATTTGTCTTTGATTGTGAGTTTGTTGAGGACATGAAAAATAGGACACATTAGGTGAGTACCTTTTTTACTGAGTACCATTACCACATGGGAAGAATAGGGGCTAGTTATAGGACGGATAACACATGCTTCTAGAAATTCATGAACAATTTTCTCAATTTCTTTCTTCTGGGAAAAGGGGTGATGATAAGGGTGAACATTGGGAGGAAGATTTCCTGGGATGAGAGGAATGGAATGATCATGGATGCCACAGGAAGGGTGAAGTTTCTTGGGAGTGGTAAAACAACTTGCTACCAGGAGAGGATATATTGGAAGTCAGGATGAAAAGAGGGTGTATCAACATCTTGAATGGAGTGGAGTTGGGAAATAATGCTAGAATGACCCTTTTTGAGGAGCTTTTCCATCCAACAGGAATTGATGATCTCAAGTGAGCCTATTGTGATTCCTTGGAACTTATATTGGTGTCCCTCCTATTGGAATTACAGGGTTAATTTATTAAAATCCATGAGAATGGAACTGAAAGTGTGTAGCCATTCAAAACCGATCACAATGTCACAACCAGCCATGTCTATAAAAAACATATGGGATTTCAGGTGACACTGACCAATTTGGAGCTGCCCATTTTCACAATGTCCCCCACATTTCATGGAACCTCCATTGGAAATCATGATTTGAAAATTATTGATGGCATGGATGTAACAATTGAATTTCTGAGCAATGCGGTGATGAATAAAATTATGGGTGATACCACTATCCATAAGGATGATGAATTTATGATTTGTAATGTAACCAATTAACTTGAGGGTCTGAGGAGAAGAGAATCCAGTGAGGTCATTAAGTGAAATCACCAGTTCAACTTCTGGTGGATCAAAGGGTGGTGTCAGCTCAGATGGTGATGGTAGCTCATCCACAGGTGAAACAACTACCTCATCTTTAGAAGCATCCTCATTCATGGCCATAAAAAATTTATGTTCCTTACACTTGTGCCCAAGAAAATATTTGTCATCACAATTATAACAAAGATCCTTGAGTTGGCATTCAACCATTTCAGCCCGAGTTAATTTATGGATCTTGAGGGAAGTTGTCGGAGGGGTGGGATTGGTGGGTTTGTGATGAGGAAGAAAGGGTGGTTTTCGGATCTGGGAGGAGATAATCTATTGTGCTTCCTTGGATTGTTGAGTAGCTTCTAAACAAGTGTGGGGGGATGCCATGAGAACATGGGCACAGATTTCATCTTTTAGACCACTGATAAATCATTCCCCAAAGAAGGCATATGACATGCCTTCCATTCTGAAATCCAAGTGATCAAATGTTGTGATAAAGTCTTCCACTATAAAATATTACTTCAACTTGGTCAAATGGCCTAACTGGTGGGTGTTAGAGTCAGAGAGGTCATAAAGCTATGCAACAAAATATGTCCAAGAAACATACCCTTGGAGTTCCCTTCTATGCCATTGTGACCATTTCCAACATTCCAGATCTAGAAGTAGGATACCATAACGAAGCTTGGAGAAATCATTAGTAATGCCATGAAAATAGAAATAATGTTCCATTTGAGTGACCCAGCTTGTGGGATCTGAGCCATCAAATTTGTTCACCTCAATTCAAGGAAGGTGTAGGTCTCAAGGAATGTGGGTGGACTGAGGACCTTGGTAATGGGAAGAGTCATGTTATTCCTGATAGGATGTTTTTCAGAAGTGGAAGGGTTTAGGGGGCGACCCATCAATTGGTCAAGTGTGTATTTGATGTATTTGATGTGGCACATTGGTCCTGGGGGGTTTGAACAGAGGAATTGAGTGTGCCAATGTTGAAATTGATATTATTGATGTCCTCCTTGTTCTGGATGTTGTTAGCAATCAATGAATTGAGTTCTTGGGTGTGGGTGGTGGCCATTTGGATAGAAGAAAAAAATGGTCAGGAAAATGGGATAGGTGGTGAATAAGGGTATCGAGAAGGGTGGGTGGGACCAATGAGAAAAATGGTAACAAGTGATAGGTACCAATGCAAATTAGCGAAAAAAGGGGAATCCAATGGGATAAGGTCAAAATAAGGGTGTCGGGAAAGTGTTCGGCTCCACATAAAAAAATTGTATTAAAAATGATAGGTACCATGGTAATCAGGGCGAAGAGAGGAATCCAAAGGGATAGGTCCCAAATAATTGTTCTTGAGGGACCACTATACTCCTTTTTCTTGTACTCCTGTAGAGTTATACTCTGATATGAATAATATTGTAGTATCAGAATGCCCAAATTCTTAATAGGAAAAAAGTAGTGTCGAAATGCCCAAATTTTGAATAGGATAAATCTTGTATGTTCCCTTTTTGTGTTGTTTGTGTCCCAGTAGTTAGGGTTTTTTTAGAGTTTCTATAGAGAAGGGTTTTCCCTGTGCTATAGATATATGATATATGTTGTAGGTTTGAACAGTAGTACTTGGCCCAATATCTTAGGGAACCAACTAAGGAGGATAGACCATACCCTTAGGCATACTACTCGATTACCTAGGTACTAGAGAGTATCTGCTTGAGTGTTGTTCTTGGTGTCACTATGGCATTTAGAAAGTTGATCAATTTATCTATGAAGGGCTTCAATATATCTAGGCTAGTCCATATATATGTGTTGTCTGATATGCTACCACACGAAGGGGTACAAACATGGGTTACAAGGGTGGCCAACAATGTGTGCTTAAGTACCACTTGTATTTCCTACATGTATGCTCCCCGACCACAAATTTATGCGTTGAACGACAGATCAATGTATGTTTAAGATGTCGGAATATCTCTCTACCTTGAAAAAAATAACCTACAATTTTCTACCAAGGAAAGTTCTTTGATAACACTTGTCAGGTACCAGATCTATTGTAATATCCAAAAACATAAATAATGTAGAGAATAATAGTGGAAAAACACAATATATGAAACCACAACACCAAAATAGTACCTTTATTTATAGGAAACAATTTTCACTTGCCTCTTTGAGGGGGAAATCTCCAACAGAGCAACGCTCTATTACAATAATTCTCAAGACAAAACTCTCATACCCTCAACTACTATTTACAATAAATCTTTCTAGCCAAAGAGAAATCTAGAGGAAGATCATTCTAGAAGCAGAAGCTTCTATTAGGTCTTCTTACATTTCACTTATTATTCCTTATTACTAGGCCTTATTAATATTAGTCTTTATTACATGGAAAATATATTATTCTACCTATGTGAGGGGTTCGGGAGGTTAGGTCCCTAACAATGAGTGCAATTCTGGTGAGTATCGCTTGATTTTGTGTGTCTTTTACTTCCATGTCTTGTGTGACAAATGATTTTGTAAGACAATACGACTGAATCATCCTAAACATTTTAGTATTCCTAGTTCTAAGAAAATCAGAGTTCAATATCAAGTGTCAATATTGTTATTCAATTTTCTCCCTAGAGACTTCTTTCCTTTTCAATTTGACAACATTTTCCATGGAATCAAATTCATATCTGAGCTTCATTTTGAAGCTCCAGTGAATGATAATTTCATCCTATAGGGATTCCTTTTCATCCCTCATCTTGTAATGGGAATCAAGTTTGAGGTTAGGGGATCAGGAGATGAAACTAGTTGTTCCTTGGGTTCTCCTTTTGTTTGACTCAGGGTTGTCCCCAAAGAGAATTTTCATCATGTTGGATGGTAGGATGTTGAAAAAAGGGCCAAGAAGACGAGGCGTTTTATATATAGGGGGTTATATTCTAGGGGATAGAGGATGGGGAAAGGTGAGGGAAAGTGGAAGAACAAAAAAAAAAATACTTTTCCCCAAGTCGCAGAAGCTCATGTTCTAGGAGTGAACAAGGTGCCAAACCTAGAGATGCTTAAAAAAAAATTCATAATGAAGTATACCCACATATATAGCCCAACAAAATCCTTTCCAAGCCACCCCCTCTCGAAGAAGCTTGAAAAATTTACCCACATGGAAAGAGATGAAACCGACTAAAATGAGGCACATACTGAGTAATAAATATAGACCAATATTGAAACTATGGAAAATATTAACAATAATAGAAAACACATAAATATCCTTCAAAATTATAGATTAAACCAAATGGTGGCGAGGATAGATAGGTCCCGAGGTTTGAGAGTTTTCCTCATTCCTTTGGATTACCCCAAAATCATGATTCCTAAGCCTACAAACAAAAAAATGAAGTTTTACTCCCAACTATATCCATGATTGTTTTAGTTGTTGTCATTTCCACACTATTATCATGAGAACCTCCCTCCAGATAAGATTCCATAACCATTAACACCTCCATCCTCACCTTGTCCATACTCCTCTATATCCATCCTCCATGCATGATTAGGATTAGTCTCCATTCATAGGAATGTGTTGGGCTCCGCCAACATACAACAATGGAGCATCATAATGCATCCATTTGACACCCCATCCAGTTAGTCATTTTCTAAGCTATTGAGATCTAAGAATTATTTATGTATTTGATACAAAATTACTTAATTCCATGGTATATCAACATCCTCTACCTGTAATATCATACCTTCACTGGCTAGACAATATACTGTTGATTAATTGGGTTGGTTGTCATTGATGGCAACCCTTGAAGCAAGTATGGTAGAAAATTCGGGTAGCCCCAATAGTATGATTAAGGGACTTCAGTTTGATTGATGTATAATGGTAGGAAGTTTAATATATTTGCAGTTAAGACTATTCTATATGGATAATACATGTCATACCATTTCCGGTGATATGTGGAACGTCACATAACTCCTCACAGTTAGAGAGTTATGACCATATGAAGTTGGAGAACCCTCATGAGTTATCTATAAGCCCCTAGAAGGTCAAAGAAGTCAATTATTTTAGAAGCTTCTAGAATAAGTGTACTAGTCAAATTGATGGTAACTAGGAGTTAATCATGGGTATAGTTGGTGCATCAAGAAATAAATTAAATAATAAAGTGGTTGCAAAAAAAAGTTAGTTAAGGGCAAAGAAGTTATGAATTGACTAATTATAGAAAAGCTAGTTGCAAAAAGAAGTTGTGAGTAAAGATAAATTATTTAAATAATAAAGTAGTCAACGTGGTTGCAAAGAGAAATTATTTAAATAATAAAGTGGTTGCAACAAGAAGTGGTGATTTTACTATTTATGGATAAGTCAAAGTGGTTGCAAAAGAAATTAATTAAATAATACAACTAGAACTGGAGAATTTACTATTTGTAGCAAAGTGAGTTATAAGTGGACAAGTGGTTAGAAATGGGTTAGCCCTAAAATAAAGAAAGTTGGTTAAGTTGGTTAGAAGGTAACCCCTTGAGGAAGCTACATGGAAGTATAAATAAGAGAGAAAGTCTCTCCCACTAGCATCTATTGAATATCATTGAATATCTATTTTGTGAAAGGTTATTTGGGGAGGTATTATTGATAGAGAAAAGCGCGGAAGAAAAAGTGCAGAAAGAAAAGTGAGACAGAAAAAGTGCAGTAGAAAAATTGCGGCATGAACACTGTGGTAGAAAAAGTGCGACAGAAAAAGTGCAGTAGGAAAATCGCGGCAGGAAAATCACGGTAGGAAAAGTCCAGCAGAAAAACCACGGCAGTAAAAGTGTGGCAGGAAAACCATGGTAGAAAAACCGTGGCATTAGAATCGCGGTAGCAAAACCGCGACAACAAAATGCTTCAAGAAGAAAAATATATGGTTTTCATATGTGTGGTGTTGAATTTATGAATCTAGTTGAGGGTTTTCCTTGTTAATCTGTTGGATGCCCTTTTGGAAGTTTAGGGCTTGTTGTAGAGTTGATCTTAGACATATCTACTGAAGTTTAGTATTGGTTCATATTTGAGGGATTTTGGTTGAGGTATGTTGCTGAAGTTATTGGTACAGATAGAGGTTGTATAACAGTGAGTTTCTAGCACATGGTTTGAGGTACATACTTGTGGTATAGTGTTTGAGGTATATGTGATCAGATTAGATTGGTTGATGAGAATATAGTGACAGATTTGACAGAACAGGTTGTGACAGTGACATATTCAATTCTACATTTGGCACTTATATTTCAGGGCGGTTGGATGGGGCAAGGATAGGTGGTTGTAGTCACCTTCTAGTTGTAGTTGAAGAACATAGGGGGTTGTATCCTCCTTCTGGTTGTAGCCAGAGAATTGGGCAGTTGGATCTTTCCTCAGGTTATATCCTGAGAATAGTGGGTCGAAGCCTCCTTCTAGTTGCAGCTGTAAAACAAAGGAAGTTAGTACTTCCAATGAATTTAATTCTTAAAGACAACTAAGAAAATGTATTCTGTGGTTTTCTCCCGCATTGGGTTTCCACGTAAAAATTATTGGTGTACTATGTACGTGTATGATTGTTCATTTGTTCATGGTTTATTTACTCTGCAATTATTGGATGATAATGCTATATTGATCATAAATATAAATAACACTTGCATATTGTGGTTAAAAGGATTAAAAATATTTATTATTGATTCGCCCCCCTCTCGGTAATCCAACAATTGGTATCAGAGAAGATTCCTTCAAAAATCAGTTTAACAACTGAAATCTAGATCATGTAGAGCAATAGTATGTATAAAAATGGAATACCACAATTTGATGGACAAAAGTACACATTTTGCAGTAGAAGGATGAAAACATATGTGCAGGCACATGGATTTGAAGTTTGGCAATCAATTGTAGATGGATACAAAGAATCAGTAGTTATGCCAACGAATGACTATGGAAAGAAACTTAGTCTAAATTATTCCAAAGCCACAAATACACATTTGGATGCTCTTTGTGATTTGGTATATACCAAAGTTATACATTGTAAATCCGCTAAAGAGATTTGGGACAAAATTCAAAATATTTATAAAGGAGATTCAAAATTCAAAGCAACAAATCTTCAAACTTATGTAGGTCAATTCGAACAACGAAAGATGAATGAATATGAGAATATTGCATCTTACCTCTTACGAGTTGATGAAACAGTGAATGCAATCATATGATTGCATCTTACCTTTTGTTGGAATCAAGGTTGTCCCCGGAGAGAAATTTCATCATGTTGGATGGTAGGATGTTGAAAAAAGGGCCAAGAAGACGAGGGGTTTTCTATACAGTAGGTTATATTCTAGGGTATAGAGGATGGGGAAAGATGAAGGAAAGTGGAAGAACAAAAAATAAATACTTTTCCCCAAGTCGCAGAAGCTCATGTTCTAGGAGTGAACAAGGTGCCAAACTTAGAGTTGCTTAAAAAAAACTCATAATGAAATATACCCACAGATATGGCCCAACCAAATCCTTTCCAAGCCACCCCCTCTCGAAGAAGCTTGCAAAATTTGCCCACATTGAAAGAGATAAAACCGACTAAAATGAGGCACATACTGAGTAATAAATATAGACCAATATTGAAACTATGGAAACTATTAACAATAATAGAAAACACATAAATATCCTTCAAAATTATAGATTAAACCAAATGGTGGTGAGGATGGCTAGGTCCAGAGCTTTGAGAGTTTTCCTCATTCCTTTGGATTACCCCAAATCGTGCTTCCTAAGCCTACAAACAAAAAAATGAAGTTTTACTCCCAACTATATCCATGATTGTTTTAGTTGTTGTCATTTCCACACTATTATCATGAGAGCCTCCCTCCAGATAAGATTACATAACCATTAACACCTCCATCCTCACCTTGTCCATACTCCTCTATATCCATCCTCCATGCATGATTAGGATTAGTCTCCATTCATAGGAATGTGTTGGACTCTGCCAACATACAACAATGGAGCATCATAATGCATCCATTTGACACCCCATCTAGGTAGTCATTTTCTAAGCTATTGAGATCTAAGAATTATTTATGTATTTGATACAAAATTACTTCATTCCATGGTAGATCAACATCCTCTACCTGTAATATCATACCTTCATCGCCTTCATTGGCTAGACAATATACTATTGATTAATTGGGTTGGTTGTCATTGATAACAACCCTTGAAGCAAGTCCAGTAGAAAATTCGGGTAGCCCCAACAATATGATTAAGGGACTTCAGTTAGATTGATGTATAATGGTATGAAGTTTAATATATTTTCAGTTAAGACTATTGTATATGGATAAAACATGTCATACCATTTCCAGTGATATGTGGAACGTCACATAACTCCTCACGGTTAGAGATTTATGGCCATATGAAGTTGGAGAACCCTCATGAGTTATATAGAAGCCCATGTTTATTAAGGTCGGTGTCATTGATGTCAACCCTTGAAGAAAGCCCCGTATCACAAAGGTTTGGGTAATGGACCCAAGATTGTTTGATTTAAAGATGACTCATTATTGTCTTGTCATGGTTGATAAGAAGTAAATATGAATGAACTCCAAAGTGGTCCCCTTATGGTGAAATCCCTCGTGGGAAGACACTTTACGGAGTGAGAGAAGCCATGCTTAATAGTGGAATAATGAGATGAAGGAGAGTGAATTTGTCAGTAAAACTATCCTATATGGATAGTGCTTGTCATGTTGTCTTCGGTGGTATGTGGAATGTCGCATAACTCCTCACGGTTAGAGATTTATGACCATATGAAGTTGGAGAACCCCTCATAAGTCTTATAGAAGCCCCCAAGGGTCAAAGTGTTTTGCAAAATAAATTATTATAAATGAAGAAGCCCTAAAATAAGGAAAGTGTACGGCTACATGAAGATATAAATAAGAGGCAAAGCTCACTCATTATACACACACTTGTACATATTGTATATTTATTTTCTTGTGTAAAGCTTCTTGTAAATACTTGTGGATACATCTGAAGTGGCGAATGTCTGAGGTAGCACGAAGGGTTGATGGAGAAATTCTCAGAATTACAACAAAACCCTATTTTCTGAGGTGTACGCGGGTTGTCTGTTTACAAGGTGCATACATGCTGAGTTATACGCGGGTTGTCTTTGTACAAGGTGTGTACATGCTGAGTTATACGTGGGATGTCTATGTACAAGGTGCATACATGCTTAGTTATACATAGATTGGCAGTGTATTAGGGTGCGTGCATGTTGGTAAATCCATGGAAACTTCAATATATGAAGATGCATAGGTTCTAGATTTTGAGATCAAGCTCCCAGGAAGGTCTAAAGTGCTCAGATACATCAGATCCATCCATTGGTTCAAAAGGTATGTCTTATTTCTATGAATAGTTGGATTTTGATGTATTCATGAGGAATGACAATGGATATTTGAGAATTATTCCTAAAGAGACTAGTGACTACGTGGGATCTTCTGTATAAGTCAGATATACAGAAATACAGTGTTGGTATATTTATCATTGATACTTCTTGTTGAGGCACATCTTGTATTTATTTGCATATGGATAAGGGTCTTTATGGTACATGATTGAGAGCTTGTATTTGTGTAGTGGTTGATGTATTGAGAAGTTGAATATCAGAAAGGGTTTGATGACTAAGATCATGTGAGGGATATTATACTTGCTCATGATTACACATACCTATTACTAGAGAGATACATACTTGCCTTGAGTAAAGGTTATGTATGAGGATGCATGCACATGATACAGTTATAGTCTCGATACAGTGACAAGTTACAGATCTATGTGAAAGAAGTTACAGAAGGTCAGAAATTTTCAAGAAAAGGGAAACCCTAGTTTTCATAAGGCATACGTAGGTTGCATAACAAATAGGGCGCGTACATACGCGAGCTGCATAATAGATAGGGCGCATACATACGTGATTTGCATCACTATAGGTCACGTACATGTTGTATATTTGTAGATACATGTTCAGTTCAGGTACATATTGATTACAGGGGAAGTTTTACAGATTGGATACAGATCAGTGGTACAGGTTGATACAATTGTACAACAGTATATCTCACAGTGACAAGTTGACAGTGGTTCCATCATTCTACTTCAGGGTGGCATGACGGGTCATGGACAAGTGGTTGTAGCCACCTTTTGGTTGTAGCCGGAGAACATAGGGGGTTGTAGCCTCGTTCTGGTTGTAGCCAGAGAACTAGGGAGTTGGAGCTTTCCTCAGGTTGTAGCCTGAGAAACTAGGGGGTTGGATCCTCCTTCTAGTTGCAGCTGGAAAACAAAGGAAGTTGGTGATTCCAATGAATGTAATTCTTCAAGCCATATAAGAAAAAACATTCTGTGGTTTTCTCCCGATTTGGGTTTCCACGTAAAA